>CM031242.1:985887155-985904655 GCA_018340775.1 Taxus wallichiana var. yunnanensis
TAACTCTATAAGAAAACGTTCTCCAAGGAGTGGTGAACGAGGTATTCACTGATATTTCCTACTATATGAACTTGGTCAGATCCGTTATATCCATCAAGAAAACTATAACACTCTGGCCAGCTACTTCATCCAAGATCTGATGTGAGAATGGAAGAGGGTAATGATATTTCTTTGTTTCCTTGTTTAGCTTCCTATAATCAACACAAATGTGTAGTTTCCCATTATTTTTATTGAGATCACAATGGGAGAAACCCATTATGAATTCTCGACAACAAATATGAATCCTACATCAAGCAACTTATCTATTTCTTCTTTTACGAGTCTTGGAAAAATTAGGATTCATTCTATATGGCATTTTATTTACGGGCTTAGCACCATCTACCAACTCAATAGAATGTTCTACCCAACTTACTCGATGGAGTTCCTTGTAATCAATTGTGAATAAGTGTATGTACCTTGAAAGAGCCGGAGGTAGGATTCCTTCCCACTCTCCATCACAACATCACCAATATTTATTTTTGGAGATGATCAACAATTTCTTCTTCGATAATGTTATGGGTTCATGAGCTAGTGTGACTAGAAGGATATCCATGACCAAAACATCAACGTCACTTTCTTCATCTTTTGTGTCCACTTCACTAGTACTAGAGTGATCGAAGGATGTCCAATCATCGGTTTCATCACTTGAATCCAAATTTTCTGCCTTACGATGCCGAGGTATAACGCTTATCTTCACCCTCTCTCTTTGCCATGTCCAAGTGTCATGAAGCCTTCATTCCAGTAGTTTCTTGCATGAACTCTCCTTAGCCATGGACTTCTCAATAACATTGGGTACGCAAGAGTACCATTTTTCATCACTGAAAGTATACCACACATACAACACCCATAACAGATATATTGTCGCATTTGAAACAACACCTTCTCGGTTTATTTTTTCCTTTATTTAATGAACTTAACATAAGTGTTGAGGGGCGATCAATTTTAAACCCAACATATTCATTACATACTCGGTCATTATATTAATCGCAGCACCTCCATCAACTAAGACATCATGAATTTAAATACCATTACATAATACCTTAGCTTGTGAGCATAGGGATCGACCTCTACCTCCAAAATAGGTACCTCAAACTCCTTACTTTGTCGAGCATTGAGTCCACTTCGTAGCTCCCGCCTCTTCTCGGAAGACATAGCCAGAAGTTTTCCGTATGTAATATTTGCAGGCCTTTTAGACAGATCTTCTAAGATGGAGTATGGTCCTTGTCTCTATGAAATCAAAAATCCTACACACCCAACTTTCTTCTCCTATGTTTCTTACTAGTTTCTCCTTTCATCTTCTTAGGATCATTTCCATCTTGGTTATCTTTTTTTTTTTTCTTTTTGTTACAAACACATCTGCTTCATTCTTTATGCTCCTATCTATTACATCAAAAGAATTCACAGGTGCTTTTCCTTTATCATTATCTCTTGTACCAGATGTAGAAGCTCTATCTAGACAATTATACTTATAATGACCATTTTTATGACAACCATAACATACAACTTCAGTTATATTTCTTTTTGGACCTCTATCTCCTCCTTGAGAACTAAATTCCTTTCCTTGAAGATTAATAGTTAACTCCACCCATCTTCTTGAGCAGATCTTCATACTCAGTAGATGTACTAGGGAAAATATTTGTGCTCACCGAGAGTGGTTGTGGATTCTGGACCAAAGGTGTTGGTGTAGGCTCTACCTTAGCAGCAATTTCTTTGGGCTCCTCTTCCATGCTCTCTTCTTGCCTTCTTGCAATATCCTTTGCTTGTTCAATGGTAGTTCGGTGGTCATACTTCACTCGTTGTCGATGGATATCCGGCTTCATCCCTAGAATGAAGTGCTTATAGAGGAGATTATACATGTAATTCATCAACGCATCTGCTAATCCTTCCTTTCAAATCTAGGCATCGAGATTCGTCCTTAGCTCTAGAAAACGAGCATGATAATCCCTTGTCTTTTCCTTCTCTCTTTGGGATATCTTTGTGATATCGATCATGAGACCTACATATTTCTGTTGTTCACTAAATTCTTCAAGAAAAGTTTTAGTTAATAAATCCCATGAGTTTTTCACATTATCACCTAGTGTTTCAAAACCACCTAAGGGTGAACCATCCAAAAAGCTAGGAAAAATTCAGTCCATTGTTCCTTTCTTATGAGGCCATTACAAATGCAAGATCGTTTAAACTCTTGAATGAAAGAGGAAGCATCTTCATTAGATTAGGCTGAAAAAAATAAGAATCTTCCCCATTTTTAAAAGTACCCACTGTGAAATACCAACTCACAAGTACAATCAATAAGACTTATGTGCACAAATAATTGGACTCACTATAATAGAAAGTGACTTTACACCTTTCTATAGTAAAATAGGAATGACCATGGTAAACTATGGTAAAACTTGACTTACTTCGGTAAAAACTCACTTTACTGTGGTAAACACTATTCACGGTAAAAAGTGAAGTTCTTTGTGGTAAATACTATTCACGGTAAAAGTGAAGTTATCATGTGGTAAATAATATTCACAAAGTAAAGTGACTTTACTATGGTAACTACTATTCACAGATAAAAAAAGGTTACCCTCCAAATGATTTCTTACTAAGTGGGAATATTTTCCAAAAATCCACCAACGAGGAATGGTCCCAAAATGGAACCAAAATGTCAACACCAATGGCACTATGATAATTCTCCATCAAGAACTCCTCATGCTATGATTATTTACTAATGCAAAGCCTTTAGTTTGGTGGATATAATCTAGAAACACAACAACAAACATAACACAAGAATACCATAGACAATGATATGAAGGAATGATGACAAATCTGAAATATAAGTGTAAATTATAATATCAACATGAAATTGTTACATTCTCACCCATGAGGTACTTCAAGTGTTTCTAACTTCACTTTCCTTCCAATAATAACTATGGGAGGAAATTCACAATGGTTTCTTCTTCTAACACACTTACTCATACAATATTTCTCACTACTTTCTTTGATGCTAAATGAGGGGGGTGGCCTCTTTATTTATAGGAATTCAGGCTTATCCACACTATCTCTAAGATAGGATAGGAAATATCTTCCGGCAATCATATTCCATGCCTAAACTCTTGCCTTTACATGTAGGCTTATCTTCTAAGATAAGATAAACCTTATCATCTCACATGGGTTCCACCTTTTAGACTTTTCCACAAATAAAATACACAAAATATTTATGACATCACTCTTTGTCCTTATTACAAATATAATATTTCTAATTCCTCATCATGTAGACCCTACTTCTCTACTTACCCAACTTTGACATTTTAACATTACCGGACCACTTACGACAAATATTTACTTTTACCACAACATTCCTATTATACTTTGACTATTACCATACTCTACTTTATTGGCCGGCACCATACTAACGATGTCATTATCTTCTATTGAGACGCCACTACTAATCATACTTAACAACATCCTATTACTAATACATACATAATAAATTAGAAATTACGGAGAAAATTTTTAAAGTCGATAGACCATGCCAAAGGTGTGCCAAGGCGAGATGTGGAGGCTTCGCTTAGCTCCTTTTTTACCGAGACTTCTTCAAAGGCAAAAATACATTTTTATTGGGCCCAAGGCACGTGGAAGGCCTGCACTTTTTTAGAAACTTGCCTATGTACCTCACCTTTGCGGTTGCCAAGGAGACACGTGTACGGATCTAATCTAGAGTTGAGAATGGGCGAGTCAATGGTTGTTGTGCATTTCACCCGTTTTTCTACCATTTTTGTCCTAGACTTCTGGAGATGCGAATACGCACTATTTTTAATCATTTTGGATGAGATTCGTTGTCGTTTTTGTCTACAAAGTGCCATTGTATAGATTTAGAACTTAATTTGTGAGTCCAAGAATTGTTAAGGTCAATATTTTGAATTTGGAATTTCTCGGGCACTTGCAAAAATGTGAATTACTAGAGAAGATGGATGTGGGGAAGAGTTGCAAAGGAAAAATAGGGAAAAGGATGAAATGATGGAGGTTGCAGGTGCAAAATATGAAAAAGGTGTTTCCTTGAGAGTGAAAAGGATTACCTGTCAGATCTAGCTATACAGAGCCTTTGGAAAATTATTAAAATGGGGATTTCTCACATGACACGTTTAGAATGATTAAAAGGAGTGTAAAATAGGTTACAATGTGGCATCTTAGTCATTAGTCGAGGGGTTGAGAAATGTGATCAATTCACAATTGTTCCACCTGGTAGCTTTCATATGTGAATTTGTTAAATGTCACTTTATGAGGAAAACTGGTAACAAACAAAGGTACCTCGAATATTCTTCTTTTTTTGGGGGAAAATTGAGTGATTGAAATGTATAAATGCAATGATAATACTCTTGCAAAGGTTCGGGGGTTAAATTTCATGATAAATATTTGAGAAAAGTCGTCTTATGAGATACTTGTTTAATTTCTTCTGTGTTATATTTTCTATCATGTCAAGTTGGTTGCAGATGTATAGCCATTGACAAGCTCTGAGATTTCTCTGGAATGTCTCCCCTACTGATGTATCTAAGCAATTTTGAAATTAATTTATGTTCAATCTCTAGCAATTTGTGTTTGCTTTATTTGAGAATTTCTAAAAATAGTTTCTCTTGTTCCGATTACAATCTTACATTGAAATATTTGTGAAATCACGAAGGATCTCGTCCCTATGACAATTTAGTGGCATTGGAAATTTCATTTCAAGAAGAGCCTTCATTTTGTGATGAGATAAATAAATTTAAAATCACATCACTATCATTTGTTGATAAATATTGCTTGTAAGTCTTTGGGTATATCTTAGGCATGATCTATCAGAGATTTTGGTTTTTAATTAATTATTTTAACTTGAGCCTTCGTGCTAGATTCTTAAATATTGTGTGAAAACATGCAAATTTGGGCCTCCATTGATGCACACCTTCTGGTTGAAGGAATTTCTTAACTATTCTGAAGCTTTCTGTTGTTGAGTTGTCCATTGTTGTGAAGTTTCTCAAAGATCTGGTATAATCAACATTATCCCGATTAATCTCCAACCAAAATTATTCAAAACCATGAATCCATCCTAAATTACCCTAGTTTTCCATGTATATCCACAAAGGAACAAAATCTATTTACTAAAATATGAAAAAAATCAGATTTCATAATGTCTTCAGTAACCTTAGCCTTGTTTTGAAAGTATCTCCATCTTTTGGAAGTGACAACTCTTGAGAGTTAAATTATGGAGTATTGATCATACTTTCCCAAGGTTTTCTTCATAAAATTCATGCAAAAGAAGGATATCTCCATCTCCTTCATCAAATAGAGGTTACACTAATGGTCCTCTCACCCTTATTGAAGAGGCACAACCTAAAGTAGTGAGGATAAGTCAAATCCTCTTGAAAGTGTTATTCATCTCTCCACAAATCTGAGTGACAAAGGGCCAATTGTAGATCTCATCCCCAGCTACAAAATGACACACATTATGATTTATCTATCTCTAAGCTCCGTGTCAAATCTGTGATGTTGCTTAGCTTGAAAAGGAGAACAAATTTGGATACTAACAAACCTAAAGTCTTGTTTTATATAAGATAACATGTTATGTTCGCTTCTAACTTGTGGGTGTATTTTGGTCTTGTGTACTATACTAGAAAACCCCATATTTTTTTATAAAAAAATTGCTTGTAAATTTTGACAACTACATAGATCCACTACAAATGAAAGAAATCCAAAACAAATACTAGTTCCACTAATTACAACAGCTAATTATATAAAACGTTACACACAAAATAGCTACAATTGTGATAATATATAGGAATTAAAAATATTGACACTACAAAATACAATAATATGGATTAGACATACTAAGAAAAAGGATTGTATTTCACTATATCAAGAATTGCGTCAATAATGAACCTTCACAACACACCGACATTATATTTCTAACTATATGTACAAATGCAATACAATATATATATATATATATATATATATATATATATATATATATATATATATATATATATATATAAAATTTTATTTTAAAATTATTTATAAAAACTATGTAACTTAATTCAAAGCACTCACCCTTTTTCAATTCTTACTCTAAAAATAGAAACATTTAAATTATAGAATTCAATGCATACATTCTTATTGTCTCTCTGACTTTTTTTTTTTTTGGGTAAATTTATATTCATTCTCCTAATTGAACAAAAAAATTCCTTGCTTTATAAATTTTGTATTTTTTTGCGGCATCAATAACATAATACATATAATTTTATACAAAACATTACATATGTCAAGAGGTAGAATACAAACTAGATATGTATATTACTAGAAAAATATTCATAGATGCTTGTGGAATGTCGATAGGCACATACTTATTGTTTAGAGGTAAAACTAAAAAAATAAAAAAGTCTCACATACATATAAATATATATCATAAATAAAGTTACATAATATTGACCAATTTAATTTGTAATGTTTCTTATAAAAGTAAAATCTATTAATTAAAATTTAGAATGATTAAAATAATATATTATAATGAAATGTTATGCATGTTTTTTCCATTCAATTTTTTTATCATTAATATTATGGTTCGCTTGTCAATAAAGTAACTCCTCTAAATCAAATGACACACTATGAAAAATAAATAATAACTAAGGCCCATTCAGTCATGAAAGAGTAACCTCTCGACTAAAGAGAAGCAACACCCTCCTAAGCTTATTACCTATCTTCAATTAAACTACTTCACTCTTTAAATATGAAATGCCCAAGAAAAAAAGTATGATATAATGTGAAGAAAGAGTAGTATGCCTCAATATAGAACCCACAGAAGGCCCTTTAGAATCTTATTTGAAGGAGAAAAGATAGCAATAGATAACATACATGGATGCAGGGATTATTGTGCAATGTACTCCATTAAAGAATCTTTTCCTTTCATCATATGCCCAAAGACTACCAGTGACATAAAACCATGAAAGACTACCATGTATAAATAAAACGCCCTACTACCAGATTCCCCCACGGAAGAATCATTAACACCAAGTGTGGATGCATATCTATACTAGGGTTAGCTTTAGAAAATAAAGAAATCGATTCAAAAACACATCCTCTACATGTGACAACAAACAAACTAATACAGATCATGAGAAAATATTTATAACACACAAGCTAACGTGATATCTATGGATGTAACAGATAATGTCTAAATCATATTTATTGGTGAATTTGGAAGGCATGAGGCCACACTAACACCATGTACCAGTGGTTCATGCATTTCAGCATGAGCTTGAGGAATACGTGGGCAGGGGAGGGGATCGAGACATGGATGCTATTTCAATTCAGTGTATGAGAGTAAATGAAAATAGGTTACAACCATATAATTTAAAAATAGTCACTAGAAGATGCAGGAATAGGGATGGGCATCTCATCACTATACATGAATATTTTGGTGACTACAATTTTATCCTCAACAATCTTCAAAAATAATATTAAATTTATCCCATGTGTATTTAACATTTAACCTCTAATGCGGATCCTTTACTATTTCAAAAGGAAGAATAAATTATACTAAATAAACATTAATTTTGCATAAAGTACCATACATCATCTATAAAAACATTTTACAAATTCATGCATTAGAAGTAAGAGTTAAATTCTTTCTCTAATTCATCGATGAATTTAGAAGGGGTGCACTACCACATTGGCAACAAGTACTAGGCGGGTCATGCGTTCTAGTTCCACATAAAAATCAAATTTTCCCAGCCCCACCATGTCATCATAAACATCAAAATTTTAAATATTGTAATAGATTGACCTAACCCCTTTTCATCACAATATTTATGGGTCTATAATTGATTCCTATATGAGTTACTTGGCCTCTGAAACTAGTAAATACTTTGAACGAATGTGTGCCGAAAATAAATAAATAATTATGTCTTTAGAGGAGATTCAAGAAAAAATCAACCTCTATTTATTTTTTTATCATTAGCTAACCTCAAAAAAAAAAAAAAATTGAGTATATTTACCTTAAGACAAGCCCATCCTTTTGTGATGTGGTCGTTATACCGGTTGTTTGTTTCATTGCACCAAAATACTTTAGCCCTTGATATTGTATAAGTAACATTGATTTTTCACATTATCTATTATATTACACCACATACATCTATTTCTATTCATCACATGTTATGCTCTTTGTTTTTATTAACTAAAAATGTAAATATAAGCTAGTTAATATAAGTTATGAATAACTATAAATAAAGTGGTTAGATGTTGTAAATAAATATGTAAATGACCCAAGAAACTAAGCAAATGTAAATAGAAACCCTAATATGGAAGAGAGAAGATAAAATAACACACTTGAATAACAAATGCTCGTATGACCGTGTGTCAAAAGATGACTGAAAATCCGGAAGCACAAATGACTATGTAGGAAACTGGAAAAGGATGGATTTGGAGTATCTGATAGAACTCAGTACCGGAGAGGGACTGGGGATTCTATGGGCACACTAGTCTGAAAAATGGCCAACTAGGTCTATGCAATAGCTCAAAAGTGATCTTCACAGGTTGGGAGATGGTCGAAACCCTCACTATCTATCACATTAACTTTTGTACTACTTCGGATGTCGTTATAATTCTTTAATGATGAAAAGACCTAAAAATACCACAGTATCAAACCCCTAAAAAACTAAAAATGTAAATTAATGGGTCATACTAATCTCCTTTGTAACAATTTTGAGCTTACTAATTGAGTGTTGCACTACAATTCAGACCCAAATGTAGTTCAGGTGACTATGTGCATAGTGTGCACTACGTGTTTTTGTACTAGTTGTACTTTGTGAAGTAGAAAGCAATAACTAGATGTAGAAAATGTAATAGAATGTGTGCATAGAATAGAATAAAATCCTCCCCCTATTCTATGTGTGATGCGATGACCTAGTCTTGTGCCATGTGATGGACCTATGTGGAAGTAAGTGATCTCCTATGCAATAGATGGATGCAACTCTAGATGGATGACAATAATGAATAGTTCTTGGTCCATAATTATGGTCTCGTCACTCTATATTTATAGGGTTCTCTTGATTTAATTTTGTAATTAACACCAAAATAGATGACCAACAAAAAATTGAGAAGCTAAAATGGTTACAAAGTACCTAAAAATGGTGGAAAAGTCTAAAAAGGATTAGGGTGCCCATGGTGGGACAAAGGGACCCATATGTGCCCCAAGATTAACCTGGGTGCCCTAGTCAAGGCTGAAATGATTTGAAAGTGGTAAAAACTAGGCTTATATTTGGTATGTGTCGGGAATGACGAAGTAAAATAAAGCAAGATGGCCAAAAGATGGGGGTTAATTAGTACTTTCTTCTCTCAAAAACCCTCTAAATAGTAGTATGAGACCGAAACTAAATATTGTTTAAAGTACATGATTTTTTGTCTACGATTTCACCCACTTTATGTTGGTGAGTGGAAATGTTGATAACATAAAGTAGATAGATATGCGTACCTAATGCCAATGTAGAGTGATGCAAAAAGTGTGGAAAAGGACTAAACAAAGTGTGGAATGAAAAAAAGATGATGGAGCATGGAAACTAAAGATGAAAAATGTAAAAATAAATTTTTTGAGAATGAATATAGGTTGGAAACACATGTGTAGCTGTTGTTGTGTGTAACTACATGATTAGTATGTGAGGTGTTCAGTCACGAAGTGTTGTTGTTGTTGTTATTGCCCCCATTTGATTTCTTGTTTGTCATAATGCTAGACCTGCAAGGAGAAAATGATCAAGTAGTCAAATATATATGCATGTAAGTGTAAACACCCAATGTGTATGTATGTAAAAAGCATGTAAATTTAAGGTATGCAAATGAAAAATGTAAATGTAACATGTTCACTTGATCCATGTCGAGAAAAAGAGTGTAGAAAAGATATCCTATATTGGTAGGTTTTTTAGGCTATCGATGCCATATGTTGAAGAAGTCTAGGAGGAAATGATCCGTGATCCCCAACCTTTAACTACTTCCTTGAATGTGAAGAGATCTCCGTACTATCCTGGTTTATTTAGCTATCCGACACTTATTTTAGAAGAAGTATTGGAAGTAATTCCACTATATCTTGTAAAATTCATTGTGTCCGTAAAATTCAAAGTGTGTGTGGAGTTCCTAGAGTGGTCTGAATTCACTCACCGTATGTAACCGAAAATGTCAAGGGAAGAAAGTGAAATGAACTGCACCAATGTAAACATATTATTTAGACTCTAAAACCCCAAATGATTCTCCCCTCTTTGGGGGTTCATGCAATGTCCTTGATAGGAGAATGCAACCCCAAAACAGGAACATCAACATAAAATCTAGAACTCTTCACCGCATGGGGAAAGGAATGCACTTGGTATAACCAAGGCATGCACAAACAATATGGCTAGCTAAATACAAGTGTTAGTAGAAACAAGAATGTATGTAGAAAATAATATGTAAGCTAAAGCAGACAATGTAAAAGTTAGCAAGAAAAGTAGTGTAAATATGAAAAAGATAAATAATCCACATAAAGATGGTCGCAAACATGGTACATCACTCACGATGTCATAATACACACAATTCCATCATGACGTCAAATAACAAACAAGTGTACACACCAAACATAGGGAAAGGCCCACAAACCAAATAAAACAATAGAAAACAATAGAACAAACAAGAATTCAAGAAAATATCCCTACATAACAAATATTGCACATAAAGTACCCTTTATAATGTTAGAAAGGTAAATAATATGTCAAAGTGTGTATAACCAAGTAATGTAAAGTGCTAAGTATAAAATGACACAATAACACCCGAGAGAAACGAATGTGGATGCCCCCAACGACCAATGTAGGAAGGGTAAAATAAAAACATCCTTTCTACATGCAAAAGATGTGTATCTACAATCACAACTAAGAAAATACGTGAACGCTCATGTGTGGATGATATAGATAATTATATATAAGAAATCAGTCTAACATGTGTAGTAAATTTATCATGTAAACACCAATAAGCAAGAGTAAATTCCCCTAAGACAATGCAATATGACTTGTATAGATGGAATGGAATGCAAGATGGAGTGATAAGAGCTGCATACCCCCCAAGTGGATGGAAGTGTATGCAATGATGTTCATTTTTTTCCCCTTATCAGCTTGAGAATGAACCGTAAACAAGAGTGCATCATCAGAAATGGTGGAAGTGTGTGTTGTGTCTAACGTGTTGTGATGAATGTGTAGGTGTGGTGATGAGATGCGACCTAGACAGGATGTGTACATGAACCCTATAGCCAAGTGTATATCACGACCAAATTGAACATATAAGTGATGACTTAGTCTAATCATATATCACTATAAAAATAATATTAGGAGTGGTCATGTAGCCTAAATTTTATGCTACAACTATATGGTAGAATAGGTGACGATTTATCCTAAAGTGTAAGTCACTAGCCTAGAAAGACACATGATGAAAGGTCGAATAGTAAATGTCCATTTGAATGTAAGCTCCATTTTATTTGTAAACCCTTGATAGTCAAGTATGAACCGAGGAACTAAAGTAAGTTATTGGGTAATAAGTGCAAAGGCATATAAGATGATGTAGTATGTATGATGTATGATGGAAACAGATTAGTGCAAGTGTACACACACAATTTTTTTTTCTATATGAATGAATTACACATAAATGAATTCCTATATTTAACCATTGTTACTTGAGTCACTAATTTATTGTAATTTATAAATTATTTAGATTTTTTCAGCATAATTTTTGTAATTATATGTAGTAGAATTCCAAGTTGAGTGTTATTACATGTCCAAGAATAAAAATTGATTTAATTTCTTGGAATCAAATGTACATTTGCAAGTGCTTTGTAGTATTTATTGTTTGGTTTTAAAAAAACATGCTTATATATTGAAGCATTCTTTTGTATGCTGCTATGTATGAGTGCCAATATCCATTTTAGAAACATGTGCAACTATAAAACCATAACAACTATACAATAGAGAGTTTGATATGAAACTGGTCTATAAAAAATTAAATCAATCTTTTCATTCCTATAGCGTATTTTTTACTTCTATTCCATCTTTTATGCAAATAGAAACTAGATGAAAACTAGACCATCTCTTTATAATCTTCACTCTTACATAAAACTAATTATCTTTAAACTTTTAAATAGACATGTTTGTGTGTGTGTGTGTGTCTATATGTATATGTATGTGTGTATGTATATATGTATATATGTATGTATGCATATATGTATGTATGAGTGATTGAGTGAGCTTTTTCATGTGTGTGTGTGTGTGTGTTGTGGATCCTATTTTCATGTGTGGAAGTGTTGAAGATGGTACACTACAAGGTAATGTATAATTTAAGATTTTTGGCCTCAAAAATGTTCTTGATATCTCCGGAAATATGCTTTTCCAATATGGGTGGGATTTTTGACGCATAATTTTATGGAATGGTTTGGGCCCATTATTTTGGTACCCACAATATTGTAAAACTCCTTAATAAGTTTCCTATTTATGTGGTTTTTTCATATGGTAGGGTTGATGTAACATTGTAGATGTATGCGAGTTTAGGTGTGAATTTATAGATTTTTTTAGCATAGCTATAAACAAATATGGGTACTGAATTGAGAGAAGATTTGTCTTGTAATAAAGTATGATCAAGTTATTCTTAGGTAACGTAGCCCAAATTGAGTGAACCACGTTAAATATTGTCTCTTTGTTATGTTCTTTTTGTATTTTTTGCACTTATATTTTAGATTTGTGTTATTATTTTTTATATTAGTTTCTACTATCAAAAATTTTAGTGGGATTGTTCCACATGTTTTATACCTTATTTCCTAATGTGTGTGTGTGTGTGTGTGTGTGTGTGTGTGTGTGTGTGTAGACATACACACATGTTGTGATGTTAAACACTAGATTAATAAAAACATTTATACATTGCATGGGCCTATGTAGAAATCAATCTTATAACCCAACAATTTGTAATGTAGTCACCTTTTTTTTATCGAGATAAATAATAATAAATAAATAAAATATGGGTTTCCCATGGCCACCTCACTTAGATTTAAATATATGAGGGGTGACATGGTTGTATCGTCCCTAATGAAACAAAAAGGGTCACATGGCCATGTCACCCCCTTAGTTTGAATAGATGGGGAAGAAATAGTTATGTCCTTCTTAATAAAATATTGGGCGAAACACTAATATCTCACCCCTCCTCTTGTATTGATATGACTAGGGTGGGGTTCAAACTCCACCCCAATGCTTTTCCTTTGTATTAGGAATCCAAATACAATCGCCCTATGCAGCTTCAATGTAATACAATATTACAAGCATGTTTTGAACAAAACCACACGCGCACACACAAACACAAGTGTGTGTATATATGTATCCTTCTTTCCAAAAACATGAATAAATTTTTTGATTGAATATAATATCTGATATGTAAAACAAAATAAACATGTAGAGTGAAATCCAAACCTAAAAATGGACTATTCAACTTTCCTCCACAAAAATACAACTTGAAAATAAAAGTATAAATGGATTTAGAATACAATAGGAAAAGATAAAGAGAGACGTTTGGTCCATTGGATGAAGAATCAAAATATTTTCCCCTGTTAAACCTCTCAACAAGCCACCATGAGATCATAAATCTTCATGCTCGCCTCCTCCATAGCCAAGCCTGCAAAATGAGGATAATGGAGGCTCGCATATGTTTTTGTATTTCTCTAAAGAGAAATTAGGGCACCATCGAGTTGCACATGATTAATGTTTGAGATCATTTTAATCCTAAGGCTTTGTTTAATACTATAATAGGGAATATGTATTTATCTTTTAATTTTGTTTAATTAAATGTGTTAAATCTCTACATAGTATGAGTGGGGATTTTGGAAAATTAAATATAAGGTTAAGTTATTATTATTAACTCATTAAGCTTAGCGAAGAATTTGATTTTTATATTAATTTCATAATTATAATAATGTGGGTTATTCATGTTCTAATCTCATTAAATAAATTATACTTTAAATAATTACAATAACATAGTTGAGTACTAGTCTACAACTAAATAATGGTTGGCATTTTATTATTTTATTTATGTTTGTGTATAATCGGTTAGGTTAGAAAACAAAAAGTAACTATATCTCTTTGTTAAGTGATGTAACATTTTTATTTAATATTTTCCATTTATTGTCTATTGTGATTATGATAACCAT
Organism: Taxus wallichiana var. yunnanensis; assembly: GCA_018340775.1. Classification (NCBI taxonomy): domain Eukaryota; kingdom Viridiplantae; phylum Streptophyta; class Pinopsida; order Cupressales; family Taxaceae; genus Taxus; species Taxus wallichiana. Next base: position 985,901,401 of record CM031242.1, read on the forward strand.
TAATAAATTATAAATGATAATTACATAATAAGCACTAAATTAAATAATTTACTCACGTCTAGGTTGTGATCCTTTCTCCAATGGTAAGCATGCATTGTGACATCTTATATGTTTTCCCATTTGGTAAAAGAATGATTAGCACTTTGACCGGTAAACCTAGTTATGATGTTACACACACCTTACGTTTTAAAAAATAACTAATGATGTTTGGGGATTGAATGAGTAGAGCTTACTTTCATAGCTATCTAGTAAGACGATAACCTCTATGACATGTGTATATCTTGTCATTTCTCCTTCCAAAGATTCGCAAAATGATTCTTGGTCCATCTGTTCAAATCAAGGAAAAATGAGGAGGATAACCCTCATCTGGATGCACCATCCCCAACCCAATTAAAGATCCAATGGTCATTGTAACCAAATCCCATAATTCAGATTGTTCCTTCTCCTTTTCTTCTTCCCTCTTTCTCTCTCTAGCTATAGCCCGTGCTTTTCATTTTGATAGTACATTCAATATATTGGAATTTTAATAACATAATGTACATTTCAATTAGAACATTTTTTTTTACTCGTATATGTATATCCTCTTCTTTCGAGAAAGACAACTATCATAAGAGTTTTTGGCCTCCATTACATGCATATATCCTCTCCATTCTCCTAAATAAGATTCTCCAAATTGGCTCTTCTCCCATACGTTCAAATTATGGTAAAAGAGGAGGATCAACTAGGAGGCATGGACAATTCCTCTTCTCCCCCTTTCCTTCCTCCAAATCAAACTTTATGACGAATGACAAGCCTTTGCTGACATTTACCCTACCCATTCTCCTACACGCCTCCCATCCTTCCTCCTGCAATACCCTTGACTTTCCCCAATCAATGAACCCATTCCAACTGTTTTGTGAGATTTCTAGCATATTATTGTTGTGTAGTCATAAATAACCTAACATCAAAGCATCTATAAACATTAGACCTCACGAATGGTGAAATTTAAAATTCCCGCTAATCCTCGTCTGATCAAATAAATAAAACCTCTAATAGCAATATCTAAAATATAATTTTCAATATTATTATAAGTCACAATTCAACTATAACCCGTTGCATCCCTTTGAGAATTAACCCACGTGGGCCACATTGCTAGATGTTTCAAGACTCTTATTTACAAGACACATTGATCGAGCACATTAATTATGTTCCCACTACATACATTCACTTGGAAACGAAGCTAAAGGTTCAATTCTATTTCGTGTTATAAAATAGTATTCTAGAATCCACTTCGTTCCAAATAGATAGAACATTATGTCATCGGGATGCATGTATTCCTGGTGGAGGCGTATTGCAGCTATTTCAACTTATGATGCGCGGTGAAGTATGCTTCGTTCCAAAGATACTTCTACCGTGGAAAATTATATTCTGTATTATTTGAGTTTCAATTCTTTTGATACAGCAATGAATGAAGTCAAGATTGTGACTTGCAATAGTTTAAGTAAATTATTATTTTTAAAAATTATATTTGTTCATTTAAATTTTGGTGGGTACGTTGTATTGATGTTAGATAGAACAATCGTTTTTTAAATTTTACTATTTAAAATGCATACATTCTTTAAAATTCATATCTCATAAGTATGAAAATAAATTGTGCGATTCAGACAGTCTTTTAGAAACTTATATATCTATAACTAATTATTAAGTTGCGTATAATTGAAACTAACTGAAAAAAACTGTTTATAATTAATATTATAAGAGGCTTTGAAAGATAAAGGAAATCGCGTCCCTATTTTCTTCATTCATATACATTGATTTTTGCCTTTCACGAATATTTTAACAATTATCTAATATTAACGAACAGGTATTTGTGAGGCTTATGTAAAACTGTGACAAGTTAAAAGACAATTTTTCTAACTGCATTTGATTTTTTCGTTTTGTTGTATTTCAAGCGGTCGACAACGTCCCAATGGACAGAGTCCGCCCGTGTATCGGCTTAAATAATCATATACGCGTTTGACTTGCCACACATTTCTCAGTTGTGAAGAAGCAATAGTCGCCAAATTTGAATTACATTTCGATAGCGGCTAAGAAGAAGTCCGTAAGTACATGGAAACAGTGCACAATCTTCATCGACACATGGAATATTTGCTTGCCAGCACCGAACTAATCCACCCGAGGCTAAGCCTACACTGATACACTTGATCAGAAAGAAGAGGGTGTGAGAGTAGTCTCAAAATGTGTGGAAATATGTATAGAGTACATATGTTTAGATGAGAATGTCCATCACCTGTCTGCAGAAAGAGTTTCACAAAAAAAATTTAACTATGAGTGAACCCATACATCCGCCACTAGCACTAACCGTCCGTACACTGACAGAATCTACGAATTCAACATGGTTGCCTTGGACGCCTTGGTGAATTTAAGAAGCATAGCGCACATAATGACGAAAAGCGGATACACGAGCGAATGCGTCTCAATCTTCCCTCTCAACAGAAAATCCATTCTAGAGGAAAGTTTGTTTAAAAATTAGGCACATAAAATAACAACTAACAAAAATAAAATAAATAATTGCAAATAAAATAGATTATTGCAAACTCGGATCAGCAGCTCTATGCATATATTTCTTCTTCTTGTCATGATAGCTTCGCTTAATACAATCTCCCGAATGTGTTATATCAAAACACTCACAATTGACTCTAATAAATAGATGGATTTCATCTAACAATAAAATACTCCACTCTCCTAAAATTAACACATTTCTTCACTTTGGCCGCCGGGCTAAAGCCCGCTTTTCATCTCCGACCTTTTTGTCCCGAATAAAGCTTTGTGCAATACAATTTTTTTGATTTATTTGCTTTATTAGTTTTTCCTAAAAGTGAGAATGTAAGAGTGAATTATCTACAAACTAAAAGCATGTAAAAACAAACTGCTTTTTTATTTTCTAGAGGCAAACTTAAACTCTTTTTCTAACACTTCCCATTCATTTGACATTCAAAGTTTTATTCTTCTAGCTTCCGAGTGTCTACTTCTAGATGTTACATATTCTTGATCACAAACTCCCAAAACCCCTCTCAAATAATCAAAAACTTCATTTCCCAAAGCATTGGCTGCATTACTATAGGGTCGAGTAAATGATATTGCTAAAATTTGGAGTTGTATTACAACTATGCTAAAATTATGAAATTTGTACATACAATTGTGTAAACATGTAACCAATTGTGAATGTGAATGTGTCTATATGTTCTAGATGGTAGCAATTGGTGCAAGTGTACC
>CM031242.1:985907155-985914655 GCA_018340775.1 Taxus wallichiana var. yunnanensis
AATAATATAATAAAATTTATTTTCTTTCCTTTTACAACATACATTTTAACAAACAAACAACTTTTCAATCCTTACTTTACAACAATTTTCCAATAATTTTTAAAGATCTATAACACATAATGAAGATAAAATCACTAAAATGAGAACAAGTTTTTTTTCCTTCAATTCACATTTCCATTATAACAAAATACACATTCTTACTAAAATGTATTTCTTTCCTTCATACATACATACAATCTTATAACTAATAATCAATACAACTTTTCTTTCAAAATAACAATACAATAATCTTCCACTTGAAGTGGGAATTTTTACAAGAAGGAAACTATAATGAAATACATTTTTTCTTCTATTATTGCTCCAAGAATCAAATCTCCAACCAAGCTCCATCTTCTCTTCACTTGATCACAACAACCAAAAATGGGGAGAGGCAACACTCTCCACCCAACCAAAACTCCAATGAGAAGAAGAAGCAATTCTTCTCATTGGCCCCAAGCCCCAACCACAAGGCAATAAGGGATGGATCCAACACATGGAAACTCTACAATGCTTCCACACTTACTTTCAAGAAACAAACACACAAGAAAATATAACCACACAAAAAACATTTTTAAACACAACAACTTCCCAAAACAATGGCTCTAAAATAAGCCAAGTAGAGATAGGAACATGGGGGTGCCCTTGTGCCTCCCAAGGGTTTGATGCCCACCTCTAAAATCCTCCACAACACAATCAATCCCAAAATCTCTTATGCCTCCCCACAACAACATATGTCTCTTATGCCTCCCTCACTCTTATGCCTCCTCTCTCTTATGGCTCCCAAAATACAAAAAAACAAAAAAAGAATAAGGTGGGGCATCCAAAACCCACTCCCTCCTAAACACACAAAGAAGCTCTTATGCCTCCCAACATATTTCATCCCCATTTCCAAATCTCAACACAACCTAAGGTCAATTTACTACCCAACACTTCAAACAAGAACACACATCCATACAACACATAACATACAAGAAAATAAAAAGAAAATAAGAGTGCAAGATCCTACCTTGCCATGGTAAAGCTCCACTTTTCAAGAAAGTCCCAAAATATTTCAAACTCAAGAAACTCCAAGCTCCCTTCTACTCCAACAAGCAAGCACTCCCAAAATCCAAGATCCAAAGCTAAGCAAGTAACCCCATTTACTTCCCAAAAATTTCAATAAATAGAAAAGAGGAGGAGGGAGATGATGTGGCTCCATGTAGGATGCCACATCATTTCTTCTCCACTCCACATCACCCAAGTCAAACCCATACTCCAAGGAAAAATAAATGGGTGGTTGAGAGGTATGAAAACCTCTTACACACACCACTCCAACCCATACCCTTTAGGACAAAGAAATAAACACATGTAAGAAAGTGCAATTAAAACTCACCTTTTTCCTTCCAAAACACATAATGGGGTCTATTTTTGACCCCCAACCCATAGGTAGGGTTGGTATAATAAATTAAGAGGTGTGGGACAAGTTTAACTTGTCCCACAAGCCTCCAAAATTGGCCCTTAAGGCCAAATCCGAATTTCCAAGAAGGGGTAGAGTGTACAACACTCAAGATCACATACACTTCACTTACAACACATAAACCAAAGAACCATCTAATCTAATAAATGACTTATTTTTTTCCCATCCATAATTAGTTTAGTAACATGATTAATTTACTAATCTAGACACATAATTTAATTAATGATAAAAGGGAAATTACATCACCATAAAATCACATATACTCTAAAATTAAATAAAGGAAAATAAAAAAGAACAACACACAAACCCTTGGTCACAATTGAGGTAATCCCCCCATGGGGACCCCCTAAAAAAAAAAAAACACACACAACATAACACACATTGCCATGGTGACCATTGTTGAATCCATCTAGCATTCCGATGTGGTTGGTCTCCAATCCCCCTTTGATTGTTGTGATATAATCACCTGCAAAACACACAATACCTCCTTCGGCCTCATGGCCACATCAAAACATCCAAGGTAAAATATATGCATATAAATCAACAATCATCCATACATAAATTAAATCATCATCTAGGCAAATAATGTTACTATTTTAAAATTCCAACAACATCTCAATTCTATATTTCATCAATACCAATAAGATCACAAGATTAGTTCACTGCTAAATCCTACTCAATATGATGAAAAATGTCAAATGTCGAAATATATAAATATGTCAACAACACATCATCATCAATATAAAATGTCTCTCTAAGAAATCCACACAATCATACTATGAATCAAATCCATCAATAATCAAAGTATCTCTATCATCTAATCATCATGCTAAGCCAAAATGATACAATAATATCCATGTATATAACCAACAAGTAATCAAAATCAAAATGTAATAAGTGTCAAGGGAAGTGGGCACTACATCCCCCTCCCCTTAGACTCGACTTCCTCCTAGAAGTCACTGAAATAGGTGTGGAAACTAGACTCATAGCAATGTAGCATCCTCCCATGTAGCAATAGTCTCATCATACCTATCCCACTGACTCAAACCTGGTCAATCTCTCTGCCTCAAGGCCCAGGTCCTGCGCTCTAAAATATGGATGGGCTCCACCATCACCTACCCCTGATCCTGCACCTACAATGAGGTCCAATCTAATACATGAGAAGGATCAAAAATGTATCTCCTAAGTACAGAAACATGAAACACATCGTGGACGAGACAAGCTAGGTGGAAATGCTAGATGATAGGCCAAAGGACCGATACGCTCCAAGATCTCAAAGGGACCCACAAATCTAGGAGCAAGCTTAGAGCCTTTTCCATAATGGATAGGGATCTTATGTGGCCTGACATGAAGAAACACCTTCATGCCCACCTCAAAACTATGATCTGTCCTATGTTGATCCACATACTTCTTCTTCCTATCCTGCACCTCCTGTAATCTCTTCCTGATCATAACAACCTGCTTGCTCCATATCCTGTAGTAAAGCTGGCCCAAGAGAAACCCTATCCTCCAACCTATCCCAACTAAGAGGTGTCCTGCACTCTCTACCATACAGTGCCTAAAAGGAGCCATGCCTATCAAACTCTAAAAACTATTATTGTAGGAAAAATCCACCAGATACAAGTACTCCTCCCACCTCGATTGATGGTCCATGACATACATCCTAAGCATGTCCTCCAAGATCTGATTCACCCACTCAATCTATCCATCTATCTCAGGGTGATAAGTTATGCTGAAATTGATCTTCATCCCAGAGCATACTTGCATCGTAGTCCAGAAGTGAGAAGTGTACAAGGGATCATGGTCACAAATGATCTTCCATGAAAATCCCATGTAATCTGAAAATCTCATCAAGGTATACCCATGCCACTACACTAGCTATGTAGGTGGTCTTCACCAGAAAAATGAGCCACTTTCATCAATTTATCCACCATGACCATGATGGCATCATGGTGGTATCTCGAACATCGTAACCCAACTATGAAGTCCATGGAAATGGTGTCCCATTTCCACTCCGGTATAGCATGAGGGAAGAGAAGGCCAATGGATGTTGATGCTCGGCCTTCACCTTCTGACACTCTAAACAGCATGTGACATGAACTAGCCACATCTCTCTCGTAGTCCCCTCCAATGGTACAACTATCTCAAGGTGGCATGCATCTTCTTCACCCGGATGGGCTGAATAAGGTGCATGATGAGCCTCTGTCAAAATGTCTTGTCTCAAGCCTCCATCTCTAGGAACATATATCCAACCCCTGTGTCTAAGAAGACCATCTATCTCTAATGAAAATCCATCAAATCTCCCCTCAAGGGGTCTCTAGACTCAATCTCTTCTCTGGCTGCAAGGTAGAAGTTGTCATGAGGAAGCTGCTGCAAAATCCTACTCCATAAATTTGTACCCACTGAAGTAGCCATAGCCACATGTCTCCATCTACTCAGGGCATCTCAACCACATTTCTCCTTCCCTTCACATGCTCTATCTCCATGTCATACTCACAAAGAAACTCCATCCAACGCCACTGATGAGCATTGAGATTGGGCTGCGTGAAGAGGTGGTGAAGACTCAAGTGATCAGTCCTGAGTGTAAATCTCCAGCCAAGAAGGAAGTGTCTCCACCACACCAAGGCATGTACAACTACTATGTGCAAGCTCAAGGTCATGAGTCGATAATTGAGCTCATAATCCTTGAGTTTGCGAGACTCAAAAGCAACTACTCTTCCCTCCTGCATCAACACACCTCCAACACACCTCCAAGTCCTAAAAAGAAGCATATGTGCAAATGAAGAACTCACCCTGAGGGTTTGGTACCTGCACAAGAATAGGTGCTTGAGGCATTCCTTTAGTGTCCTAAAGGCCTTCTCTCACATCTATCTAACCATACAAACTTCTTCCCTTTCCGCTGAAGGGAAGTGATGGGGTGCGTAACCCAGAAAATCTCTATAATAAATCTCCTATCGTAGTATCCTACCAAACCCATGAAACTACAACGCACCTCGGTCACACTAGTGGGTGTTGGCCAATCCATAATAGCTCAAATCTTGGAAGGATCGAATATGATACCTTCCCCAAAAATGATGTGGCCCAAATACTGCACCTCTTTCTAAAGAACACACTTCTCTAGGTTCCCATAAAGTTGTTGCTCAAGAAGACATAAGAACCTAGCGAAGGTTCCCTCATGCTCCTCACACATGTACATGATAGTATATCAGAATGTCATCAAGGAAAATGAGCATGAAGTGATCCAAAATTTCCTAAATACCCCATTCATCAAGCTCATGAACACTTGGGGGCATTCGTCAGACCAAAAGGCACTACTTTGTGAACTCGTAGTGGCCATATCTCATATGAAAGGTTGTCTTATGAATGTCTACCTCCATGATCCTCAACTGATGATAACCTACTTAAGATCTATCTTGGAAAATATTGTGGCCCCCTTCATCTGATCAAATAAATCATCAATGCATGGAAGGGGGTAATGATTCTTGATCGTTACTTTGTTCAACTGAGCAATAATCAATACACAAATGCAGAGATCCATCCTTCTTCTTCACAAAAATCACCGGTGCACACCCCAAGGGGATACACTAGGATGGATTAGGCCTTTCTCCAAAAGGCCCTCAAGCTGTAACTTGAGCTCACAGAGCTCAGGGGTAGTCATCCGATAAGGTGCTCATGAGATAGGCTCTACGCCCCCAAACCAAATCTATGTGAAAATCTATCTCACATGGGGGAGGTAACCCTAGTAGCTCCCCTAGAAAGACATCAAAAAACTCTCTCAAGATGTGATGGTCATCAAGAGATGGCCCACTAGACTCATCCTCAGATCTGTCACTAACCATAACAACATACATCTAGAAACCTCATCACACACACCTTAAGCTTACATAGCATAGAAATAGTGTGGATGGAAATGGGCCTCCTAACTCCTACTATCACTGACTCAACTCCTAGATCATCTGTACATGATATAGTCTTATGGTAATAATCCACTCTAGGCTCTATGTGTAGACAACCAGTCCATGCCCAAGATGACTCCATATGAACCCAACGGAAGGATACGAAGATCCGAGGTAGTGGTGAAGGGTCCCAAATCCACTACACACTCCTTAACTAAGGAGTCTATAGAGATTTTGGCTCCAGAAGCCATCTCAATGTCCCAACTAAGACCCTTCCTAACTACCACCAACCTCAACACTCTCTCTACTAAATATGGTGTAATAAATGAATCAAACAAACCAAAATCAAACAATATAGAGGTAGGAATACCACCAATGCTACCTGTAGTCTCTATCATGGTACTCTGGTGCTCACCTGGTGGTTCTCAACCACTATGTAGATCTCGATGGCTACGTCCCATGTCACCAACCATAGGCTCTAAAATCTATGCCTTACCCTTGTTACTAGGGTTCTATGGGGGCACTCTCTCCAATGATGTCCAACAACGCCACAACCATAACAACTACTTGGTCCTCTCCAATGAGATGTAGCTCCAGCCAGTACTCTAGAGGTCTATGTGCATGGATCTTGATGATCCAGCTATGGACTACTTGAGGTCTCTACTGATGAGCTCCTACTGACTGAGCTCTCGCACCCTGTGTCCTAATGGGACCCCTAGGAGGAGGCCCCATACTCCATCCCTCTCGAGCATCAAATCTCTGAGTAGGTCTGAATGGTGGACGAGTCTGATGCTACTATGCTTGAGGTGGCTACTGTGGTGGCCTGAATGAAGACTATGTAGAACCATGTCCACCATGAGGAGGAGGAGCTGACCCCTCGACCTTATCCTATCATCTCATCTTGTGATGTGGCTCCACACTCTATCCCCTGGCCTCTGTTGAGTCTTCCCCATGTCTCCTCTATAATGTAGGCCTTCTCCATGACCTCTACTAAGGTCTGTGGGAAATGAATGTGCACCACACCTCCCAAATCCAAATTCAGGCCCCTGATGAACCTATGAATCTAGACCTTCTCATCTCTACATATAGTCGACATACTAGAGTAGGTCAAGAATCAACTCTCATACTCATGCTATAGTCATGGATGCCTAGACGGAGGTCATGGAACTCATCTATCCTCTACTTGAATGAACCTCTAGATAAATACCTACTCCTAAACCACTCCTCAAAGAGCTCCCAGTAACTTGTCTCTGAGTCAACATGGAGCTTCTACTCCTCGGTCCTCCACTAAACACCTGCTCCATCCCTCAGAAGATGGATCAAACATGATATTTCATGTTGCTAGTACATGGGAAGAGCTTGAAGCACCCGCTCAAGCTCACTAACCAGGCCTCTACCTAAAAACCACCTGTATCTCCAGAATAGTGAGATGGTTGTAGCTTTAAGATCTCCCTAATATGGTCTATAGCTGAATGACTGATGACCCCCTAGGTCTCTCTGCATGCTCCTCCTCTACCTAGGGCTCCAAGATCTGTCCTGTGTCCTGAAATCTTGTCTCCATGTCCCCTCTGGTGACTCTTCCCTAGCCAACTCCACGTGGGAGTTCTCTTCCCTATGCTCCTCGCTGTGTCGAGGAGATGCACAGCCTCAACTAATGATGGCTCCTATCCTTCTCCGGTAGTTCATCCTCCTAAGGACCCTCCACATATAACAACATTGACGTCCTAAAGCATCTATAAAATATGAGGTAGAATGGTCACTACCACGATCTCTGAGGTGGCAAGTCTAGATCTACATGTAAGAACCCCTCATCTCGTCCACACCTCCTACATAGACCTCAAGGTGAGAGTTAGTTCATCATTCTAGGTTTTGTTTCAGTTTTCTAAGTTTACTATATTATACAATTATCAGACAATGTTGTTTTCTAGGTTTTTTAAAAAATTGCTAGGTTAAATGTTCATGTCTCATGTTTTCAAGTGTGCCCAAGGGTCCAAGATTTGAACCCATGGCTCTGATACCAAGTGTAACACCCACTAAATTTTTCCCACAAAACCCAAGAACAACCTAGGTCAAACTAGAAAAATTATGGAATAATTTTTTTTAAAAGCA
>CM031242.1:985917155-985973523 GCA_018340775.1 Taxus wallichiana var. yunnanensis
ACACAAGAAATATAACCACACAAAAAACTCATTTTAAACACAACAACTTCCCAAAACAATGGCTCTAAAATAAGCCAAGTAGAGATAGGAACATGGGGGTGCCCTTGTGCCTCCCAAGGGTTTGGATGCCCACCTCTAAAATCCTCCACAACACAATCAATCCCAAAATCTCTTATGCCTCCCCACAACAACATATCTATGTCTCTTATGCCTCCCTCACTCTTATGCCTCCCTCTCTCTTATGGCACAAAATACAAAATAACAAAATAGAATAAGGTGGGGCATCCAAAACCCACTCCCTCCTAAACACACAAAGAAGCTCTTATGCCTCCCAACATATTTCATCCCCATTTCAAATCTCAACACAACCTAAGGTCAATTTACTACCCAACACTTCAAGCAAGAACACACATCCATACAACACATAACATACAAGAAAACAAGAAGAAAAATAAGAGTGCAAGATCCTACCTTGCCATGGTAAAGCTCCACTTTTCAAGCAAGTTCCAAAATATTTCAAACTCAAGAAACTCCAAAGCTCCCTTCTACTCCAACAAGAAAGCACTCCCAAAAATCCAAGATCCAAAGCTAAGCAAGTAACCCCATTTACTTCCCAAAAAATTTCAATAAATAGAAAAGAGGAGGAGGGAGATGATGTGGCTCCATGTAGGATGCCACATCATTTCTTCTCTCCACATCACCCAAGTCAAACCCATACTCCAAGGAAAAATAAATGGGTGGTTGAGAGGTATGACAAACCTCTTACACACACCACTCCAACCCATACCCTTTAGGACAAAGAAATAAACACATGTAAGAAAGTGCAATTAAAACTCACCTTTTTCCTTCCAAAACACATAATGGGGTCTATTTTTGACCCCCAACCCATAGGTAGGGTTGGTATAATAAATTAAGAGGTGTGGGACAAGTTTAACTTGTCCCACAAGCCTCCAAAATTGGCCCTTAAGGCCAAATCCGAATTTCCAAGAAGGGGTAGAGTGTACAACACTCAAGATCACATACACTCACTTACAACACATAAAACAAAGAACCATCTAATCTAATAAATGAATTATTTTTGTCCCATCCATAATTAGTTTAAAATGATTAATAGTTCACTTAATTAAGATACATAAACGAATAATGATAAAAGGGAAATTACATCACCATTTAAATCACATATACCAAAAATTAAATAAAAGAAAAAAAAGAACAAACATAAACCCTTGGTCACAATTGAGGTAATCCCCCATGGGACCCCTAACAACAAATAAAACACACACAACATAACACATGTTTCCATGGTGACCATTGTTGAATCCATCTAGCATTCTAATGTGGTTGGTCTCCAATCCCCTTTGATTGTTGTGATATAAACACCTGCAAAACACACAATACCTCCTTCGGCCTCATGGCCACATCAAAACATCCAAGGTAAAATATATGCATATAAATCAACAATCATCCATACATAAATTAAATCATCATCTAGGAAAATAATGTTACTATTTTAAAATTCCAACATCTCAATTCTATATTTCATCAATACCAATAAGATCACAAGATTATTCACTGCTAAATCCTACTCAATATGAAAAAATGTCGAATGTCAGAAATAGATATAAATATGTCAACAACACATCATCATCAATATAAAATGTCTCTCTAAGAAATCCACACGATCATACTATGAATCAAATCCATCAATAATCAAAGTATCTCTATCATCTAATCATCATGCTAAGCCAAAAACTATACAACAATATCCATGTATATAACCGCTTTATATTGTACATTACTCACTTTAATCTTTTCTCATACTTCATCCTACAAACTTAGAATGTATTCTACAAATCCTTCTCGCATCATCACTAGTTTTACGTTCATCGGGTATCACAATTAGATATAAGACCCCCTTGGGATTCCTACCATATAAAATATAGAAAGGATACCTACTTGTTGACCTATTTACCGAGCTATTTTAGGAAAACTCCGCTTGTGGTAAAGCTAAGTCCCATTATTTTGAATTTTTTCCAACTATGCAACGTAGGAGATTTCCCAATATTTTTTTCACTACTTTTGTTTTCCCATCAGTTTGGGGGTGATATGCACTACTAAAATGTAGTTGTGTCCCCATTTTCCTCCACAAAGTCTTCCAAAAGTGACTCAAAAACTTCATGTTTGTATATGAAGTGATCATTCTTGGAACTCCATGCAATCTAACCACTTATGAAAAACAAATCAGCAACTCTTGAAGCATCATTAGTTGTTTTACAAGGAATTAAACATGACATCTTAGAGAATCTATCGACCACAATAAATTTAGAATCATTCCCTCACTATGTGTTAGGAAGTCCTAACACGATATTCATAATCAAATCAACCGATGGTCCTATAGGGACATGTAATGGCATATATAACACAATATTTTGTGCATGACCCTCACCCATTTGGCACACTCTACATCTTGATACAATCCTACTTATGTCCCTCTTTACCTTTGGAAAATAATATTTTTTAGAGCAAGAGAAATTGTCTTACTTATACCAAAGTTTCTAAAGAAACCCCCTACTATGTAATTCTCTTATAATATTTTCTCTCATTGAACTAGTAGGGATGCACAATTGTTTCCCCCTGAATAAATAACCATCTTGCATCAAATAATCACAAGAACCACTACCTATTATAGGGTCCTTAATTTGTCTCACACTATCACCAATATATAGATCACCTTCATAGAATTCCTTAACTCCCTCAAACCCTACTACTTCATTTTACATTGTTGTTAAAAGTGCTACACCCCTACTCAAGGCATCAATAAATTGATTATGATTACTCGACTTATTATTTAAGACAAAAGTGTATTCTTGTAAAAATGAATCCCATTTTTCATGCCTACTATTTATTTTCTTTTTGTGTTTATATACATCAAGGCCTCATGGTCAGGTGAAGAGTATAAATTCCTTTGCTACCAAGTAATGTCTCTAGTGCCTTAATGATCGAACAATAGCATATAATTCCACATCATAAGTAGAATATTTCCTCTCAACTTCATTGAGATTTTCACTAAATAATGCCACATGTTGTCCTTCTTGACTCAAGATAGCTCCAATCCCGACATGTGAGGGATCACAATCGACTTCTAAGACCTTGCTGAAATCTAGGAATACCAAAACAAGTGCTTCGACACTTTCTTCTTTGAAATTCAAAAAAATTGTTGCTGCCTTGGTCTATATAAACTCCCTCCCCTTTGTACACTCTATTATGGGTGAAGAAATGGTACTGAAATTCGTGATGAAATTCTTATTAAAATTTTCCAATCCATGAAAACTACGAACCTCTATCACATTCCTTGAAAAGGGCGTTCCAAAATTGCATTTACTTTTTACTCATCCATCCTCACTCCATCCTCTTATATGAAAAACCCCAAAAAAATAAGACTTTTTTGAATAAATCTACACTTATTTAAGTTTTCATATAGAATATCTTTACGTAACAAGTCTAACACAAATTTCATATGTAACAAGTGTTCTTACACTATCTTACTTGAATATCATAATATCATCAAAATTGACAACAAAAACTTACCATCGTATTATCGTAGTACTATATTCATTAGCGTCATGAATGTACTCGATCTATTTGATAGCCCAAATTACATCACCATCCACTCATACAATCCATATTTTGTTTTGAAATCTATTTTCCATTCACCCCCTTCATGGATTCGGATCTAGTAGTACCCACTCTGCAGTCAATCTTGCTAAAATATCAGGATCTCGCTAACACATCCATCATATTATCCAATCTTGGAATTGGGATTTGATGATTAATTGTGGTCTTATTTATAGTCATACTATCTACACACATTCTCCATTCTCCATAGTTTTGGGATTCAATAACTCTAGATTTGCACATGGACTCATGGTTTTTCTCACTAACCCTTTCTATATTTCATATGTCACTGGTCTTTTCAACCCTTCAATTTGTGTGGGAATCATCCGATAGGCTTCCTAGTTTAGAAGTGTCGATCCTGGGATCAAATCAATATGGTGTTGTATATCCCACTTCGAGGTAACCCATTTGGTAGCTTATCTAGTATGAAATATTTGTATTCTTTTAGTACCTTTTTCGTAGAAATGGGTATATTAAAGTCTCTATTTTTTTGACATCAGTGCAAAACACCAACCAACTTCTTCCATTTCTACAACAAACTCTTTTGTAGCCAATAAGCCCTCACTCTTCTCTTCTTCCTTGAAGGGTAACAAGACCACCTTTACACCATCCTTCCAAAAAGTGTATGTATTTTTCCTCCATCATGTGTAACCTTTCTATCATATTTCCAAGGCCTCCTTAGTAATATATGGCATGCATCCATCGGGATAACATCACACCACACCTCATCCTTGTAGGTATTTATAATCCAAAACTTTATAAGGCATATTTTACCTATGGTTATCTCATTCCCTTTATTGAACCATGATATATGATAGTGATATGGGTGCTTCTCACATTTTTGATTAATTTTATCAACCATCACAATTGAAACCATATTTTCACAACTACCATGCTAAAAATAATTTTACATAACTTTCCTCCGAGGTGCATCTTGTTCAAAATATTTATGTCCGCAGCCACGAATCAACACCAGTATAATCTTGTTATTTCTCCTTTCTAGGGAAATCATCATCCTCCTTATCATGAGTGTTTCACCCAAGTCTATTGCAACCTCCATTTATATATTCCTCTTCAACTTCAACCGATTTATTGGTGGTTGTTCTCTCTTCTAATCTATCCCCGTGTAGGATAGTGTGGACACTCAAAATATATGTGCCCCTCTTCACCACATCTATAACATGTATATTGCCTTTAAGGGATATTCCATCCCCATACTCCATTATAACCTCTTCCCCTCTTGAAACCCTTTCCTATTTAGTAGTTACCATGACTTTGAGCAGAATATTCATGCCCTTCAACTAGAGGATTCACCTTTTGTAGATTCAAATCTACCTATTCCTCTCATTGGAGATGATGATGGCCCTCTCTACACACCTCTTCTAAAATTTTTATTCTTGTTATTTTCTTCTAATTCCTTTAAGTGAGTTCATAAAATCATCTAGGATATCAATTTGGACCATACTCACTCATCTTGTATCGAATAACTCAACTCATTTATATAGCTTGTAGCATTTTTTTCATCGATTCATCATGTTCCACCTTGATTGACAACTTGTAAAATTAATTGGTATACTCCTCAATGATGAGATCCTTCTATCTTAGGTTTTTTGGAACATTTGAAAGAGTGTTTGAGGATAATCTACATCAAGAATTTTTTTTTCAAGTTATTTACAATTTTATTCTAGTTTCAGATCTTTCCCTTTCCATTCCTTTGTATTTCATATTTGTAGGTGATCCCTCAAGATCATTTCATGTTCGAACAACTTAGTCCATGCAAAATTAACCTTATTCTCCTTGAAATTGGTTTTGCACTAAAAATGTTTTACCATACGATTCAACCAAATCAATCAAATCCTTTTTCATAACCCTCCACCATAATCTAGAACATTAATCTTGATGCCATCATTCTTTCCCTCTAAATCCTGGATCAATCTCTCAAATGGTCTCTCATTCAAGGTATCTTCATCTCTGTCATTTTCTTCTTCATCTCCTCCTTCATTTATTAATGGAGGTACTTCTTTGTATCACTATCTCGGTCCATGCATACCCACTTTAATGTCTCCTTCTAAGGTGGGTAACTTCTTTAGTGAGCTCAACAAATGTCTCTCTAGATCTTGCATATGCCTATTAATCTAGGCATAACATCACCTCCAGTTTCTAGCCATGCTTATATAAAATAGAGGCAAAAATTACACATAAAAATGTAATATGTTACCTTAAATATTCCCACAAGATCAAAATCCAGCTCTAATACCAATTGATGTGGATATAGCTGCAAGAGGTTGAAATACCTCCAAAACACACATTAAAAACTTTACAAATAAAACAAAAAAATTTCAATATAGCTTTCTTATCAGTGGGAATCGACACTAAATATTACATCATTACAATCTTCCTATTATTTCATGTCTACTCTAAAAACCCTAAAATGCCAAAAATTACCTACTAAAAAAACAACTTGGATGGACCCCAAAATTTGTGTGCCAAATATGACTTCATAAATTAAGGTTGACACACAATTTTGACTTATTCTAAGAAGTAAATTGTTTTTTTTTAACTTCTAAGACTAGTCAAAAGTGAAAAAAACATTCAAAGCCAATTTTAGGCCACTAGATGACAGAATCTCACCCAAAAATGTGGTAAAATTGACACACCCTCACAATAAGGTTGGCTCCAACATACTACTAATGTATATATATCACCGTGTAAAATTTCAAGATGATCCAATGGTCGGATCAAAAGTTATGGTCTCCACAAGTTATGTTACCCCATCAATATGCTCATCCATATATTGAAGCATTCTTTGGTATGCTGTTATGTATGAGTCCCAATACCCATTTTAGTAAAATTTACAACTAGAAAAACATAACAACTATGTAATAGAGGTTATGATTTGAAAGTGATCTATAAATAAGTAAATCAGTATTTTCATTCCTATAGCGTATTTTTACTTCTATTTGAACTTGTATGAAAATAGAAACTAAATGAAAACTAAACCATCTCTTTATAATCTTCACTCTTAAATAAAACTTATTATCTTTATACTTTGAAATACGCATATTTGTGTGTGTGTGTGTGTGTCATAAATATAGACACACACACACACACACATATATATATATATATATATATACATACATACATACATATGTATACATACATACATACATACATATATATATATATATATATATATATATATACACATATATACATATATACACATACATACACATATATATGTATGTGTGTATGTATATATCTATGTATGTATGCATAAATGGATGTGGTAGTCAATGAGTGAATGAGTGAGTGTGTGTGTGTGTGATATGTTGTTGAGCTTGTTGTCATGTGTAGAAGTGTTGAAGATGGTACACTAAAAGTAATGTACAATTTCAAAAAAATTGGCATCGAAAAATGTGCTTGATATCTCGAGAAACACACTTTTCTCATATGGGCGGATTTTTACTCATAGGTTTATGAGATGGTTTTGGTGCATAGTTTTATTACACAAAGTATTGTAAAAATGATTAAGCAATTGCCTATATATGTGGTTTTTGCATATGATAGGGTTGATGTAACATTGCAAATGTGTGTGAGTTCATGTGTGAATTTTTTAGAGTTTGTTGAGCGTAGCCTTAAAAACATCTTGGGTACTGTATTGAGAGAAGAGGTGGTGTTATCCAAATAACTCTCCTAGTTATTTCGGATAACTTGTATCTTCATTCTTTTGATGCTTTATATTTCAGGTTCCATGCATCCAAGCTTGATCATTTGGCACTTTGCATAGGCTGTAGTCCTTTCACATGCTCCCCATGCCTTGTAATTATTTCGCACATCCCTCTATACACCTTCCAAATGAGTTAAGTTTTGGGTCTTCCTGTTGTGCACCCTCTTTTCTTTCTACTATCGTGTGCCCTTCCTTGGTTGGATATTCATGCCTCGCATCCATACTAGTCTTTCACAAGTATGCGTTATTTTTTGTGGCATGTGTACCTACTCACGCACATTCTCTCCGATTTCCTCTCACACACTTGTATCTTCTTTGCTGCACACCTCACTTCCTTATTACAATCCATCCACCCACCCTCACACGCCTTATTTCTTCTCCCTTCACATTATGCTCCCCTTCCATTTCCCACCTTTTCTCTTTTTTTATGTCCCCTCACACCCTCCTGCAGATGCCTTAAAATTAGCCATCCATTCTCTTCTTCTTCTTGCGCACCCACTTACACCCTATTGTTCCATGCACCATCCTTCAGTTGAAATTTTTGCACCCTATTCCATGACATTTTTAGGTATGCCTTCCTCTTGTGCACGCACTACGTGCACACCTTTCCTCTATTTCCCTTCCACGCCTTGCGCCCAACCCATGAACTTCAAAGGCTCATAACTTTTGATCCAGAACTCCAATTTTCACAAAATTAGACTTATTAGAATGGGCATGACATCCTCTATGTAATATATGAAAATTAAAGAAAATATCTAGATCCAGTAGATTAAATACCTAGTCCCATCAAATGAAAGAAATTCCTGTAAAATCCAAAAAGTTGCCTCCACTCGAATGTCATATCTTCTACATTTCTCAATGAAATCATACAAAATTGGTATCGTTTGAATCATGGCTACAAGACCAATGCACAAAATTCAAGAAATTAAGGATTTAATAAGGAATTGATGGTTATTTCATAGAAAATGTGCTCATTTCATAACACTATTTTATTTGATAGTTGGGAGTGCATTAAATGAAGCATGGGTTGAAATTTCTTACTTGATCCAAGTCATGAGACAGAATTGAGAGCCTTTTTCAAACAACATAACATCATTTAAATTAGTTTGCTACCTCTTGCAAGTGGTGAGAAGACAGATTTTGGGATTTCCTTTTTTCTTTCTCTCTCTCTTCTAAGATTTTTATAAATTGGAGTGTTGAGCTCATTGTAAGAGGAGATATTTTTGAGAAGCAAAACTTTGTAAAAATTTATTTGTGAAGCCAATGTGCTATAGGACCTTGTATTTTACTTCTTGCATGGTGATCCAGCCCTTATCTTCTAATAGATTGGATTTTTCATACTCATGAAGCAATAGATGCAAGTTTGTGGATGTATCTTCCCATGTGTGTGTTTTTGCATTCTTCTTGCCCCTTTAATCTCATTGAATATATATTGTGTCTATATTATTCTCTTTTAGGATCCATTATCATTAGTGTGTGTATGAAATGTTGTTGGTATTGCATCTTTGCTAGACTATGGAGAACTATCATCACCTCTTCTCGTATGCATTTTGCTTCCACTTTTCCACTGGTCCCTCATGGAAATTTAGATTAGGATTAAAGAGTTTTTCCTACATTAGAGTAGATTGTGGCGAGGTAGTTTAGGAGCAAGAACCAACTTTCTCTGAGGTCTATATCAAGAAGCAGTCCCACAACTTGGAGATAGTACCCATGCTATCCACTCACATTGTGAGATCAAGTAAACACACTTGTGAAACCATAGGGTGTTGTGATTTGGTGATAAGAGGTGGCTTGTAATAAAATATGATAAGGTGATTCTTAGAGGGTGTAGCTGAAATTGGGTGAACCACATTACATATTGTCTTTGTGTTGTTGTGTTCTTTTGTTTTTTTGCACTTATATTTTTAATGTGTTATTATTCTACATATTAGTTTCTACTATTACGATTTTGAGTGGGATTTTTCCCCACTTTTTATCCTTTATTTCCTAATGTGTGTGTGTTCGTGTGTGTGTAGACATACACACATGTTGTGATGTTAAAAACTAGATTAAAAAAGCATTTATACATTGCACGGCTATGTAGAAATGAGTATTGTAACCCAAAAATATGTAATGTAGTGCCCTTTTTCTATTTATTGAAGATAAATAATAATAAAATAATAAACATAGGGGTCTCTCATGGTCACCTCACTTAGATTTAAATATATGATGGATAGCATGGCTTTTTCATCTCTAACAAAACAAAAAGGGTCACATGGCCATGTCATCCTCTTAGTCTTAATAGATGGGGGATAAAATGGTTATGTCATTCTTAATGAAATATTAGGGGAAACATTAATATTTCACCCCTCCTCTTTAATTGATATTACTAGGGTAGGGTTCAAACTCCATCCCAATAACTCTCCTTTGCATTTGGATGCTACATATAATCGCCCTATGTAGTTCAATGTAATACAAATTACACATGTTTTAAACCAAAAGACACACACACACACCCACACACACAAGTGTGTGTATATAAGTAGACTTCTTTCTAAAAACATGAATAAAATTTGTGAGTAAATCTAATATCTTATATGTAAGAAAAATAAATATTTAGAGTGAAATCAAAACCTAAAAATGGAGTATTCAACTTTCCTCCACAAAAATTCAACTTGAAAATAAAAGTATAAACCGGATTTAGAATACAATAGGACAAGAGAAAGAGAGAGATTTGATCTATTTGGATGGGGAAATAAAATATTTTCCCTAATAAACCCTCTATAAACCACCATGAGATCATAAATCTTCTACCTCTTCTCCTTCATATCCAAACTTGCAAAATGGGGATAATGTAGGATCCCATATGTTTTTGTATTTCTCTAAAGAGAAATTAGTGCACCATTGGGGTTGCACATGATCAATGTTTGAGATAATTTTAATCCTAAGGCTCTGTTTAATCCTACAATAGGGATTATGCATTTAACTTTTAATTCGGTTTAATTAAATATGTTAAATCACTACTTAGGATGAGTGGGGATTTTGGGAAATAAAATATAAAGTTAATTTGTTATTATTAACCCATTAAGGTTAGTGAAGAACTTGATGTTTTATATTATATTCATAATTATAATAATGTGGGTTATCCTCGTTATAAGCTCCTTAAATAAACTATACTTTAATTAGTTACAATAACAAAATTGAGAACTAGTCTACAACTAAAAAATGGTTGAAATTTTATTATTTTATTTATGGTTGTGTATAGTGGATTCGGTAAGAAAAAAATTTAATAATAGCTTACTATTAATTTGTGTAACATTTTTATTTAATTTTTTTCCATTTATTGTCTATCGTGATTGTGATAACCATTAATAAATTATAAATGAAAATTACATAATAAGCACTAAAATTAATAACTTCCTCATGTCTAGGTTGTGATCCTTTCTCCAATGGTAAGCATGGGTTGTGACGTCTTATACATCTTTTCGATTGGTATTAATAGAATGATTTATACTTTGATTGGTAATCCTAGTGAGGATGTTACACACACATTACATTTTAAAAATAACTAATGATGTTTGGGGATTGAATGAATAAGGCTTACTTTCATAGCTATCACAAGAGTCCATAACCTCTATGACATGTGTATATTTTGTACCTTCTTCCAAAAGATTGTGTAAAATGATTCTTTGACCATATATACAAATTAGGAAAAATGAGGAGGAGAACCCTCATCGGATGCACCGTCCCCACCCCAATTAAATATACGGAGTCATCATATCCAAATCCCATCATTCACTTTTACTCCTTCTCCTTGTATTCTTCCCTCTTTCCCTCTCCATCTATAACCTCTTCTTTTTGTTTTGATGTTATGTTCCTCATATTGGAATTTTAATAACATAATGTCCATTTCAATGGGAACT
Organism: Taxus wallichiana var. yunnanensis; assembly: GCA_018340775.1. Lineage (NCBI taxonomy): Eukaryota > Viridiplantae > Streptophyta > Pinopsida > Cupressales > Taxaceae > Taxus > Taxus wallichiana. Next base: position 985,928,466 of record CM031242.1, read on the forward strand.
TTCTATTTTTTTACTTAGATATGTATATCCTCTTCTTTCTATCAAGACAACTTTCATCACATTTTTGGCCTCCTTTACATGCATATATCCTCTCCATTCTCCTTCTTAAGATTATTGAAAATGGTTCTTCTCCCATATGTTAAAATTATGGTAAAAGAGGAGGATCAACTTGAACGCATGGAAAATTCCTCTTCTCCCCAATTTCCTTCCTCCAAATTAAAAATTACCATGAATCGCAAGCCTTTTCCGATATTTTCCTCGTCCATTCTCAGAACACCCACATTTTATAGACATAAATATAAGTGTAAAATACTAGGATAATTTTTTTTTACTTAGATTTCTAGCTACACAACACCACAAGGGCCCCAAATAAAAAACTTGACAATGCATACGACACTTACATAAGTCATCAACTCACATAGACACATGACAACACCGTATACATGTCGATGCCACATTTTCCCCAATGAACGAATGCTAGAAATGACCCAAAACAAGAAAAGGGACCCAAGGATTGGCAATCCCACACACATCATTACCTTGATTACATTTTAATTATGATTAGCATTCTAGGAACATTATTATGTAAAGATCATTTTGTCTTTTTTCCACCAACATTTTCTTTAATTCATTTGACATTCAACTTCTAGTTCTACCATTTAAGTTTTCTCTTTATGCCTTATGAAAATCTCCATAAATTACATAATTAAATTCCATATTTCCAATTACATACAAAGTTCCTAATTCTCTCATTCTTATGCTAAAGGTTTGTTTCTTAAAATAAGTTTAGTTTATGTTTAATTGTTTTTTCCTTATTATGTAAGGGGACAAACCATAAGTTGTTGAGGGAAACATAATACACATCAAAAGAGGTGAAGGTTCAAGCTTCCCTTTCATATAAACATACTTCCATTAGAATCAAAATTGTTCTCGTAATATGGTTGTTTTAGTTCCAAATTTAGTTTGATTCAATTAAGCATTTACAAGACACAATTTTATTTTATTTTATTTTTAGTGGACTCTATACTAGCTCAAATGCCTAGTCCAACAAAGAAAAATTTGTATCCATTCTTAACACAAAGTGAAAGCTTAAATCTACCATAAGTACTTCAAGAGAAAATTAATTCCTAAAAATTATCACATATACTCTTGTTTCTCATTTCATTTACATTGTTTCTTAGGTCTCTTTTTTTGTGCGTCACTTTAAGACATGAAGAGTTACGAAAGTACCTGTCTAACATTTCAAAGAAGTATTTCTTTTGTTTTCTCAAAGTTTTCTCTCACCAAGGAAATTCATATTCTCTTTAACATAAGTAAATGTCTAATTGAGTTATAAGGACTCCAAGAGTGACATTATTCCTAACCTCAAATCTTGTTTTACTCTTATATGATTTACTCTTACATCACACTATGGTCTCATTATTAGCATCGTTTTATAACATTTGTAAACAAAATAACACATACTATTCAATAATGGATTCACTACTACAAGGAGTGTATCTCAACACGAGACAATCCAATTATTTTCTCTTATACACTACAGTGTTAATGCATGTTGCAAACCAAGACATCCACTTGTGTAATCTAATCCCACCATGAGATTAACCATATGAATATCATAGGAAAACTACCTTTTTTTGGTTTTGGGCCATTCACTAGGGTATGAAAGGGGTAATTGGGCACATTAGGTAATGAGACCCCTTTTTACATTTTCTAAGAGTTGTGTACAATTTCCACCCACAAGTTAACCCTTAATCAACTCGAGGTTTTGGTATAATTCCAATTACACCTAAGGATTTTTGCCCCAACTATATATGAGTTTAATGTGAGAAGACATGTTTATGATAGAAAACCTTCATGAAATACCAAGGGGATATGTTGTCATAACCAAGGTAAAAAATTATTTCAAAGGGACTAAAGAGTTCATTAACAAGAGTTTAAATCATAGAAAAAATATTTCACTATCTCCTTTGTGTCATCTCGCAAACCCATTGGAATTGATTCGATGATGAAGTTAATTTATAGATCTAACTTCATAATACTCTTTATTCCACTAGGATATAACGGAAGTAATATCTCTAATTACTTCATAAAAAGTATTTCTACATCGTTCCTAACCATCGGGTTCACGACGATAAGGCTAAACATACTGACCATGATGATAAACAAAAACTAGGGGTCTTATTTACCTAAGCTAGGAGGTTCAATCTAGCACAAAATTTTAAATTCATTTTACGGTTTCAATTTATTTTGGGCTAAGAAAGATCATGTAAGAAAGGTAGATATGCGCAAGTTTTAAGCTAAGGCCAATTATTTTATTTAGATTTCTTTATTACATTTTTAAGGTGAGGAACACAACACAAACTATTTAATCAACAATTTCCCAATGGAAGTGCACTACAAGGTATTAATTTAAATTTCATTTAACATATATATTCAACTTTAACCATACAAATTTTGAGATCAAAATAACATCCATGCTTAGATACATATTTCCCAAGCACCTCTAAAACTAGAAACATACACATACTACCAATTTCATCAATAATTGTTTCAATAAATTACAAAAAGATGGTTCAGCCCCTACATTTATATTATTTCAAATATAAAATAAAATAATACATAGTGAATTACAACCATTCCATTTATATTATGTGAGCATGAAATCAACGATAAATCGTTGGCATGGCATCCACCCTAATCTACCATAATTAACATTTTTTAGTTTCTTATTTACATATAATAATAATTACAATTTTCATTTGAAAGAATTTTTTTAGAGACATGTATTCATTTCATTTTATTTCACGTCATTTCATATCCAAGGAGACATAAGGAGATAAGAAAGACAAGGAAACAATATTTTTCCAATTGTTAGAATTTGTAAAACAAGCCAAAAGATAGAGTTCCAAACAATTATTTACAAGATATAACAAGTTTACCAAGGGTTTGGTAACTCGATGAGTGTCCTACAACCTGCTAGTTTACATTTTCCTCTTAGTAACAAAAATGTTGAAATAAGGATTGGAGCCTAAGAAACCACTTCTAAACGTTGTCTTCTAATGAGTAAACACACCATAATTAAATTTATACATGCCCACTTATATACCAAGAGTTTACAAGAAATGAAATAATTCAAAACTAGCAACAGGTTTAACGATTAGCGGCTAGTTTTCTTAGGCCATCACTCATAATTGAACTAGTTACGAATGATTAAAAGTTAGTTCAAGGGCTAATAAAACCACAAATAAAACTAGCATTCAATGTACAAACGCGCATGATAAAATTCCTATAAATTTCCCCATATATGGATAATTCATCGATTCGATGGAATTGAGAACTAGAAAATGATTTTCAAATGGCGATAGTCTTTTTGGAGCCACCAAATCATAATTGGTATAGTTTTGACCTAGTCAAACTACGACCACCGAGGCCTACAAAATGCCCTTGAAAACTATCAAGAAGACTATTTTTACATGAACTAAATGTCCCAGAAATTTTCTAGTAAATATATTAGTGGTCTACGAAGGTGGGAAAGTATTTCATTTTTCATGGTCCAAACGAAGGTTGATACGAAACACAACTTTTAAGTTTTAGTATCTTCTTGAGAGAGCATAAATGGGTAACACCACTCCTAGAGGAGTGGAAAAGAAATTAAAAATAGTCAACTTGGGTCAATCTAAATCTATATGTGACTCTCCTTATATCGAGGAATACATATTGCGCTTGACCTCTCTTTTTTTACGAGGGTTCAAAAAGGTTGTTCAATAAGTCTCTAAATTTGGTGTTTTTCTTTTTTTTTTTTTCTTTTTCAACTTTGCAAGTAAAGAAAAAGGTTTTGTTTAGTTGATGAATCATCTACCTTTAGACAATAACAAGTGAGCACGAGAACTTGATTAGGATACCCAAGTTATATTGTATGAGGTTATGGTGTCAAGCATAGTTGATGTTCAAAAGGTAAGATAGTTTTGAAAATCACAAGGTGGGGTTTTATTTCTTTACACTATTTATGTTTTGTTACATATACAATTGTAAAATTATTTTGCAGTTTAAAGTTTCTAATATAATTCAATTGAAAAACCAAATTACAAAAGTTATAGAATATGGAGGTAAGGAGACCATGCCTGGAAATGATAGGGTCCGTAGTGCAAGGGTTGCTTCAAGTGTGTTTGAACTCGTGGTCCAATGGGGCCACCATTCATTGTTGCATCTCGCCAAACAATTTTCATGCAACCCCAAGATTTTATCAATTCACACATGTCTAATTGAGCACTCAAAACTACTACATATCACAAATTCCCATCCCCCATCCACCATGGTTTGGCATATGTCCAAGCCCTATTTCAACAATCTGATCTTCAACGCAGATTGAGAATGATGAATAAGGTGGACTAATCAGGTGCTTACATGCATTTAATGAAACAACAAAATAATAACTCCCATACTATCCATTCTTGCTGATTTTTTTTTCCGATTCCATATTTTACATATACATTTACTAGAGCATTTGCAACTACAACGTCTAACAAAATATTTGTATATTTTAAGTTTTGATGGGTGTCCGTACCCTGTTCCAAATATCCCATTTTGGGCATAATGAAAGTGAACGAGACAAATCTTTCCATGAAATAAATGGGATAACAAGGAAGGAACTTCCTAATCCCAACTATAAACCCAATTATAGGCACCGACAAATATGTTGAAACTTTAAAATCTTATCTGAATTCTTATAAAAACATATCACTCAATTGTTCCATTAATCAATGTTTGTATTTTAATGGAGAGGTAACATGAGTATATAAACTCACCATAAGGCAAAAAATGAATCCCCAAATGCCATTGATGACCATAGAAATAGATGCAGCTCTAAATCACCAATTTTCGCAGCAAATTCCTGGGTGACTACAACTATCCCATTCATTACAAGTCGATTTAATACCACAGGGTCTAAAATTTATTGGTTTCTTATTTGATTCAACCTAAATTCTATGAATGGCATGAACATATTTAAATATAGATTGTTGAATAAGAAGACAAAATTTGTAACAAAGTGGTATTTAGTGGAGCACCTCCTAACCCCAATTTTCTTCAAAATGGAGGAATGAACTCCTAGCCTCAGCATTTCAATCAAATTCACCCCCAGAATGTGCAACCATATTTCTCTCTATTCCTTCACCTTCAACCATCGCTGCAACTATCTAAACTGCTAAATTGACAATGTTTCCTTGGGTAAGAGCGTGATCTAAGCCTCCGGATTTCAAATAGGTTCGAATAATTATTATGCAGATAAAGTGACAGGTTAAATGCATTTTCAGGGTGCCCATGTGCCTTGTCAAGAAGCCTACATGCCTTTCTACACTCCCACGCATCCTCCACCATTATTCTCCAACCACCCCTGCCTATTTTTTTTTTCAAACTTACTTTAATATTATTTTAGTTTCTTTAAATTTATTTTATTATTACTTTATTTTATATTGGGCACTACATTCCCCCCTTATAAGAGCATCATCCTCGATGTGACATGATACAGATGCTTGAAGGGTAAGTAGGAAATAAATTCAATAAGGACACATGTCACTTAAGAAAACAATTGGTCGATACAACACGACCACAAGGGATAAAACTAAATTTAAAATACCTTAAATTTTAATGTTCTGTGAAGAATGGAGTTCACTATTACTTAGTCATTTCCTTTAAAGTACTAATTAATTTCTACTCTTAGTATTTCACGGTTTAAGAGTTTAGTTGTTTTATGTTCATAGGTGCCCAACAAAAATGACATCACAATACCACATCAGGTAAAATAAAAACACTAATGGTTCACATATTTCTACATACTTCCATGATTGTATCACATCATAAGAACTAAACTAACCCATGGAAAAAACATACATAGCTCTCACAACATAGTACTTTTCACATGTGCTCTCGACACAATAGTACCCATAACATAAGTAGGCTACTTCAACATGGAATTCCCAATAGGTACACATCTAAATTTTTCACACAACACAAAACCATAATTGAACCTATATAGGGTAGAGATGGAAACAACATCATACCAACACTGAGGAGCATCAGTCCTAAACATCACAAAACACAACCAAACTCACAAGAGTACACATAGATCATAACACCAACATCATACACCTCCCAAAACATCACAAAACAACTCCACATACCTCCCAAAGCATAACAATACAACAACATATACCTCCCATGCATCACAAAGAAACTCCATAAACCTCCTAAAGAATCAATCACACTTGACACAATTTTCCTTATGCCTCCCCAAGTCTCTTATGCCTCCCTCAAGAGTCTTTTATGCCTCCCTCAAGTATTTTATTCCTCCCTCAAGTGTCTCTTATGCCTCCCTCAAGTCTATTATGCCTCCCACAAGCAATAAAATAAAGATAAATTTTTGTTTTCGATCCCCAAAAGAGGTTGGTCACCCTATGGCCCTAGGCACATATAGTCTAGATACCTCTAACCCAATTGACATAATAACTTGTGGTTCAACAACACACTAGTAATCTGTAACTCCTTAAGGTGTACCCCCATACAACGAAGCGGGTGCATAGGTCCCACAACTCCATGGTGAATCCCATAACCCTATTCCAACACATTACGACATTACAACTAGCATAAAATCTATATCAAATTCCAAGTGGCAACAATCCCAAGCGTTGGGCTAGGCTATAAATTTTTAACTTGATACACAATTTAAAACTAAGAAAATCAAATGGTTGATTAGCCATGGTTAGTGTAAAATCTGAAAGTTAGTGTAGTGCCCACTTTCTTTCAACACCTATTACTATTCATTTCGATACTATTGACTCTACTTATGGAAATTTTATATTATTCTGACTTAGCATGATGAAGATGTTAGATATACAAAGACTATTGTTGGTTTTCGATTCTTAGTATGATATGTGTGTGGACTTTTAGAAACATTTTTATATTGATGATGATATGTTGTTGACATGGTTATATATATATATATATATATATATATATACATGTGACACTTTTGTCACATTGAGTAGACCTTGATAATTGAACAAATTTTTTAATCCTATTGATACTGATGAAATGTACAATCAAGATGTTGTTAGAAATTGTAAATGATATCATAATTGTGGATATGATTATTTAATGCATATGTAGATGATTGTGGATTTATATTACATATTTAATATTGGATGTTTTGATGCGGCCATGAGGCCAAAGGAGGTATTATGTGTTTTGCAAGTAAATATATTCACAATAAACAATGGGGGGGATTGGAGACCAACCACATTGGGATGCTAGGTGAATTCAACAAGGGTCACCATGGCAACATGTATTTTTGTGTATGTGTGTTTGAATTGTTGTTAGGGGGTTCCCATGGGGGATTACCTCAAATTGTGACCAAGGGGTTATGTGTTGTCTTTTATTTAGTTTCCTTTATTTAATGTTAGTATGTGATTTTTAGTGATGTAATTTATTGTATTAATTATTTAGAATTTGTTTTTTTTTCCTTTATCATTAATGGGTTTAAGTGTCTCATTTAAGTTCATTAATCTTGTTCTAATCTAAATTAGGGATCAACAAAGGATTTCATTTATTAGAATAGATGGCTCTTGCATTTTTTGTTGTAAGTTGAGTACTTGGGATCTTTAGTGTTGTACACTCTACACCTTTATGGAAATTCAAATTTTTCCTTAAGGGAAAATTATGGATGCTTGTGGGAAAGGTAAAACTTATCCCACACCTCTGAAATTGCTATACTAACCATACCTATGGGTTGGGGGTCAAAAATAGACCCCATTATGTGTTTTGGGAAGACAAACAGTAAAAATTTATTGCACTTTCTTTCATGTAATTAATTTTGTCCTTAGGGGGTGTGGGCTTTGTTTGTGTGTGTAAGTAAATTGTCATTCATTAACCCACCAATTTGTGGTGCATTGGGGTTGAGGTTTGACTTTTGAGGAGGAGTTGAGGATGAGTGATGTGGCATCCTCCATGGAGCCACCTCACCATCCTCTCTCCCTTTTCTATTTATTCAAGTTCTTTTTCTTGTTTGGGGGTTACTTCATTCTTTTGTGCTCTTCCATTTTTGGAGTTAGAGGATTTTGGAGTGTTGTGGATTTGGTTGGAGCTTGTTGGTGATTTTTGTGGGATTAAAGGATCTTGTTTTGGACTCTTGGATCAATCTCTACCATGGAAAGGTAGGAGCTATACTCTTGATTAATGTTCTTGTTTTATTTTGTGTGTATGTGCTTGTTTTGAATGTTTTGATATGCTTATTGGGTGTTTGGGTATATTTCCTAAGTGTGGTGTAGGAGGGGACTATGGGGAGAATTCATTTAGGGAGGCATAAGAGTTTATTTCATGTTTTAGAGGAATTTTTGGTTGGGTTCCCACCTTGGACAAGTAATGCTTGCATTTATTACTTGTTTCTTTTATGAGGAGGCATAAGAGAATGATGTGCAAGGCATAACAGTTCTTGAGGGTGACATAAGAGTATGTAGGGGTTTTGAGATATGTATTGGAGGTTTTTAAGGTTGGTAACCATTTTCCATTGGGAGGCATAAGTGACCTCCCGAGGATTCTTTCTCCTTTGGCTTTTCATTTAGAAGCCTTTTATATTTTTTTTTTTCCTTCTTGTGTTTGTAGTTTGAGTTTGGTTGTATTTTTGAATCATTGTGAAATACTTGGTTTTGTGTTGTGGAAGCTTGTTTGTTGCCATGTGTTGAATCCAAATTTCATTGCTATGTGGATGGGGCTCGGGGGCCAATGAGGATAATGGATTCTCCTCCTCATTGGATATATTGGTTGTTTAAAGAGTGTGGCCTCTCTCCCCATTTCTTTTGTGGATCAATAAAATCATGAATGATCTCTCTTGTTGGTGATGTGAAGCTTGGATATTTTATTAGAGTCCTTGAGAAATCACTTCTTGTAAGTGTTATGATCCTCATGTGTGGATTTCACTAATGCCTTCGAGGTTTTGGTGTAACAGTTCGTTACATTTGGTATCAGAGAAACCACCCATGTTCGAATCCCGCTCGGTTGGTTATGTCATGTAGCCGGGGCCCGTGGGGCACCTAAACGTTGGTGAAGTGAGGCTCGTACGTATGGGAGTGCAGGTGCAAACCCATCTTGAGTCGGGCTCTATGGAAGTGTGGTGGGATGTTATGATCCTCATGTGTGGATTTCACTAATGCCTCGAGGTTTTGGTGTAACGGTTCATTACAGTAAGAAGCCTTATTATTGTTCAAACTTAGGGTGGAGGAACTTGAAACCTTGTATTTATTTTTAGCTTACATTCTTGTATTATTTCCCACTTTAAGTGGAATACATTGTAATAATCTTGTGAAGAAAAGTTACATTCAATTATTGGATATGAAAGTTGTATTGTATATTGAAAAAGAGAAAGAAATATTTGTGTTGTAAAGCTAGTCTTGTGAAATAAAAAAGAATGTTTATTATCTTTATTTGAAGTTTTAGTATTGTGAAGAATAGAAAGAATGTAGAAAATTGTAAAAAAATGAGTATGGTGTATGCTTGGAAAAATTGAATGTAGAACCAAGTTGTTAGTAGTTGTTTGAACTAATAAGTTGTAGTGGAAATGGAAATAGGCCGCAAACTTGAATTATATAGTTGTGCTAAATGTTAAGTAGATTCATTTTATTTTAAATGATTCATTTTTGTTGTTACTTTTGAAACAAGAAATGCTTTGAAATGAGTAATTTTAACTATGAAATGAATAGATGGAATCAAATCCTACAACAGAAACTCTAGGCACATAAAATTAAGATCGAAATGAATGTTATAACACCTTAATAACATTTTTTTTTTGAGAAACCTCATATTTTAAGGTTTTGTTTCTAAGAAATAAGATTGCCACCCCCAAAGTGCAGAGTGGCGGTCTCATAACCACCGATCATGCAAGGTGGTGGTCTCGTAACCATCTCTATGGAGAGGCGATAGTTTGTGAATTGTCACCCAAGTGAGCCAACGGTCTCGGGACTTCCATCCTGCTCCGGGAGGTTGTTCTATCACTTTCTATGGAAAACGTAAATTTGCACCTATGTAATTTTTAACTTGGTCAAAAAAAAAATTAAGCATGTAAAAATTTAGAAGACGCCTCTAAGTAATCAAATAATGGCTAAATCTCATGGTTTTAAGCAATAAAATCTTCAAATGGTGGATTCAAAGTACTCAAACTTGTATATTTTAATAGAGGTAGGGTTTGCCCCAAAATGGAGAACTCCAAATACAAATAGATTTGAAATAAAACCATATTTAAAAAGGAAATCCCTTCAATCCTTGAATGAAAGACATTATAACAAAAACTACAATCTAAACTAATCTAAGCTTGATTTCTTGGTAGACTCCTCCATATTTCTTCCTTCCTTGATCTCATGGTTTCCTTCTCTTAAACCTATAAATTAAAAAAAGGAAAAGTGGCCAAATGAGGAGACTTGAATAAAGATATATATTTAATAACAATTCATAATGAATTTTAGGGTTAGTTTGGAACCCTAAGATCTAGTTGCCACAATTGAATTTATCTAAGGGTGGAGGATCAACCCAACTTTTATTTGATAGGAATGTATTTTTAAATGTTTTTATTAAATCTTAAGGTATGTGTAGATGGGTGAATGGTTCCATTTAATTTTCTTGGGGTGAAAATTCTTTGTTAGTTCTTGGTATGTTTTAAGGAAATTAATTAAAAGGAGTTCAAGCTATTAGGATAATGAAACTAAAATATTTAAGCATGAGGTTAACTATTTTAAGATTGAACATTAACTAAAGAAGAGAAAACACTTAACCAAGTAAATTAAATTAGGGCACCTTACTAAATGACTTTTAAATTAATCGACCTTAGAGGTAAAGTAAATTTAATATTTAATAATTTAACTAGACTTGGTCTATCTTTTGTAAATTTGATATTATTGGTGTAAATTCATTTGATGTACCCTAGGGGTTAACACCACGTAACCTTTAAAATTTAACAAAAAAATTTAGCCACATTTTTTTGGGATAAGTGTTAGGTTTTAACGTGTTCCTATAACGTCATTTTTGCAGGTGTTATAGTTAGTGCAACAACCAAATAAATTCCCAAAATATAAGAACATGTCAGTCAAGAAAATTTCTGGTTCTAGCAAGAAAAGAGAAATTTTTCAATTAACGAATAAAATATGTATATAGGAATAATGAATTACAATAACTATGTGGCCTTCCATGGCCACCAAAGGGTTACACAACGAGTTGTTGGCACTATGAACATCGAACCTCAGATCGTAAAATATCATATCAATAATACAATTGTCATCATCTCTATCTGAATCATCCCGCCACCACTTCGACAAGGCTCAACATAGTCATAATCACATAGGTTTATTCCATATGATAACCATATCAGGAGAGAGAATGGAGAACAAGTCACCATTGATTGAGCCTAAGGTGTCCACGAAACATACCAAATGAATAAGAGTTGATTTTCAACCTATGTAAGGCTCCACTTACTATCTAGAACTTAGCCTGAGTGACTACTCAATTATACACATTTCTTCACTCCAAACATACACATTTTACCAATTTCCCTTAGGGTCAGTTAGTGTAGGGTTCACAACATAACACACAACTACATCACTAACACAATGGTGATTCATGCACATTAACCATAGCGTGTCTTACGAATGGTATAATATAGGTATAACTAAATCATTACTTCATGTGTTACAATACATCACATTACCACATTCTACACCCAAAATGCAATCACTATATAATAGGGATCATACGCTCACCATATGCCCCTAAATCATGACATAAACCATCACATATTACATGAATTATACATATGAGGAACACAATGTCTAACCTTACAACATATTCAATTACAATACAACATGGTGATGCACATGATTCATCACAATACGGTGATGACATTACGATACAATACAATTAATGTTACACCAATTTTGAAATGCAATACATCAATACACCTTCATATCACATAATGCCAAAATGATCCAACACTCTGCAATCCACAATAACATTATTTTTCACACACAATAAGGTGGTACATCACACGTGAACTCTTCATATAATCCATGAAAAGGAGAGATAATACTCTCATCACAAGCACATCAACATGATAAAAAAATATGCACTAAGTGTCATACACAACATGTGCATTCACATTATCACAATTATGACATAGTTCACATTACGCTTATATCACATTACTCCAATCTACCCCATAGGTTCGAGAGAATGAACCTCGCTCTAATACCAAATGTAATGCCCACATTTTATACAAATAAATATAATAGTAAAATACCACGATAATTTTTTTCACTTACATTGCTCACTACACAACACCACAAGGGCTCCAAATACAAAACCTTAACAACGCATACGACACTTACATATTACATCGTCTCACATAGATACATGACAACACCATATACATGTCGATGCCACATTTTCCCCAATGAACAAATGCTAGCAGTGACCCAACAAAAAGAAAAAGGACCCAAGGATTGGCATGTCAACACACATAAGTACCATGATTACCTCTTAATTACGATTAGTATTTTAGGAACATTATTATGTAAGTATCATTTTGTCCTTTTTCCACCTACGAGTTCTTTAATTTATTTCACATTCAACTTATTGTTCGACCATTTAAGTTTTCTCTTTATCCCTAATGACAATCTACATAACTTACATAATTAAATTCCATATTTCCAATTACATACAAAGTTCCTAATTCTCTCATTCTTATGCTAAAGGTTCTTTTCTTAAAATATGTTTAGTTGATGTTTAATTGTTTTTTACCTTACTATGCAAGGGGACCAACCATAAGTTATCGAGGGAAAAACAATCTCTATATTTTAAGTTTTGATCGGTGTCCATACCCTATTCCAAATATCCGATATTTGGCATAATGAAAGTGAATGAGACAAATCTTGCCATGAAATAAGTGCGATAACAAGCAAGGTGTTGGTGCTCAAATTAGTCTCACCCCATTTTTCATTGAAATTCCTCAGTTTGTGGCCTTTGTCATGTTTTCTATCTCCCTGTATTGGTGCTTGAAGACTTTATCCTCCATTTGGTTGCCATGATCAGTCCCTTCCTTGATCAAGGATCACTTAAAGGTCTAGAATTTGTTTTTCATTCCTCTATCCATCTGAAAGAGTCTCTAAATTAGGCTTAAAACTCAGGTTGTTCCTTCCATTTTGCGCAATCAAGTTTTTGTTGTCCCTATCATTTTTTTCCCAAATACCAGAGAAATGTGATTGGATGTAGCTCGAGAGGATCATATTTGAGCCTTATAACATTTCCAAATTCTTTGTCCTTGAAGAAAGATTCATTTCTGGGCTCAAATGGTGATTTTCCTGCATTTTACGGTTTGACGGGTGTAATTTTCCTGGTCAAATTTACATCTCATAATCAATGGAAACATGGCCCTTTCTAGTTATATGTGGCTCAGTGGGACACCCTAAAACTCTAAGGCTCACTTCAACCCAAAATTATCCACGTAGAGGAACGATGCTCATTTGAAAAAACACCTTTATTTTTGGCCTTAGAGTTGAGCCGGGGGACATGTGGAGGTTTCCGCCGCTTTACCTGCACTTAGAAATTTTTTTCATGTAGCCGGTATAATTTTGGTGGACCATGGACACATGATGGGGTGAGACTCATTTGAGGATCCACCTCAGGGTCCCACCTTAACAATTGCGATAGGGAGACATGTCGAGGCTTCCGCCCACTCCGCTTTGTACTTAAACTTTTCAAAGGAATTTTTAAGGCCTAGGAAACGTGGTGAGCCTATGCTTGTTCAGGGACTCTGCTCTTGGGAACCATATCAAAGTTGTGCCATGATGACACATGGAGACTTCTGTCGGGTCTTCCTATACTTAGAATTTTCAAGCAATTTTCTAAAGGTATGGGACATGTGGAGGGACCGCACCTATTTGGGGACCGGCCCCTAAGTTTTGGTTTGAAGAAGTGCCAGGAGAACACTTGGAGGCTTTTCTCACTCTACCCTTTTCTTGGACTTTTTAACAGCCAAAGGAAACTATCTCAGACCCTAGACACATGGCACCTTACGCTAAACCTTCAAAAACTTTAATAGACTCTGTCTGACCGAGACACGTGTTGAGATCGCACTTGGTTGGGGTCTCTACTTTTGGGGACCATCTCAAAATGTGCCATTGAGACACGTGGAGGCTTCCACTGGCTCCTTTTTTCACTGATACTTTTCAAACACCAAAAGGTGTTTTTCTTGGGCCTAGGGTAAGTGGAAGGCTTACGCTTATTTTGGACTTGCCTCTGTGCTTCTCCTTTGCAGTTGTCTTTGAGGAAACACGTGGATGGATGTGATATAAAGTTTAAAAGGGAAGGATCAATGGTTGTTGTGCATTTCACCTTGTTTTCTACCATTTTTTCTCCAAGACTTCTAAAGATGTGAATACGCATTATTTTTCATTATTCTTTGATGAAATTATTTGTCATCTCTATCTATAAGGTGCCTTTAAATGGATTTGAAACTTAAATTGTGAGTCTAAGGATTGTTAAGGTCGATATTTTGAAGTTAGAGTTGCTCAGGCACTTGTAAAAATGGGAATTACCAGAGGAGATGGATACAAGGTAGAATTGCAAATGAAGGAGAGGAAAAGGGATTAAATGATGAAAGTGTAGGGACAAAAGATGGAAAAAGTGTTGCCTTGAGAGTGAAAAAGATTACATGTCATGTCTAGTTGTGCAGAGTCTCTAAAAATGATTAAAAGGGGATTTCTCACATGACATAATCAGAATGATTAAAAGGACTCCCAAAAAGTTGTGGCATTGCATCCTAGTCATTATTCAAGGGCCCAAGAAATGGGATCAGTTCACAATTGGCTCACTGGCACATTTTGGATATGAATTTGTTAAACGTCATTTTCTCAAACAAATTGGTAACAAGCAAAGGTAACTCGAATATTCTTCTCTTTGGGGGAATTGAGTGAGTAAAATGTATAAATTCAATGATAATACTATTGCAAATGGTTTGAGGTTGAATTCTTAAGAGAAAATTTGAGAAATTTATCTTCGTGAGAGACCAAAGCTGAGATAACATGTTATTTTATTTTGTGTTATATTTTCTATAATGTCAAGTTAGTTGCAGACGTATAGATATTGAGGACCTGAGATTGATTTGGAAGATTTCCATTGTTGATGAATCTAAGTAATTTTGAAGTTAATTTGTGTCCAATCTCTAGCAATTTGTGTCTTCTTTATTTCAGAATGTTTGCAAATAGTTTCTTTCATTCCTATTGCAATCTTACATTGATTTTTTTGTGAAATCACACAAGATCTTGTCCCTGTGACAGTCTAATGGTATTTGCAATTCCATTTCAAGAATAGCCTTCATCTTGGAAGAGATAAAAAAATTTAAAATCAATTCACTATTATTTGTTGATAAAGATTGTCTTTAAGTCTTCTAGTGTACCTTAGGCATGATTAATCGGAAAATTTGGTGTTTAATTAAGTCTTTCAATTATATCCTTCATGTTGGAGTCTCAAAGATTATGTGAAAATGTGTTGATCTGGGCCTCGATTAAAGCACACCTTCCTGTTGAAGGAGTGTCTTAACTGCTCAAGCTTTATATTGTTGAAGTTGTTCATTGTTGTGAAGTCCCATCAAAGATCTGGTATAATCAACTTTATCTTGCTTCATCTCCCACCAAAATCATTTAAAAACCATTGATCCATCTTCAACTATCCTTGTTTTCCCGTGTATCAACAAATGAATAAAATCTACTTATAAAAATATGCAAAACAATCAACATTTCTTAATGTCTTCAATAACCTTAGCCTTGTGTTGAAATTATCTCCATCATTTAGAAGTGACAAATTTTAAGATTTAAATCATGGATTATTGACCGTATTTTCCCAAGGTTATCTTATAGAATTTGTGCAAAAGAAGGATATCTCCATATATTTCACCAAAAAGGGTTACACTAAGGGTCCTCTCACCCTAGTCGAAGAGGCACAACCTAAAGTAGTGAGGACAACTCAAATCCTCTTAAAGATGTTATCCATCTCTCAACAAATATGAGTAACAAAGGGCCGATTAGATCTCCTCCCTGCTACAAAATGACACACACTATGATCTATCTATCTCTAATATCCACGTCCAATATGTGTTGATGCTCATCTTAAAAGGGAGAACAAATTTGGATACCAATAGAAGGAACTTCAATCCCAACTATATACCCAATTACAGGCACCAAAAACTATGTTGAAACTTAAAACTCTTATCTAAATTCTTATAAAAACATATCATTGCAATCATTCCATTAATAAATGTCTATATTTTAATGGAGAGGGAACATGAGTATATAAACTCAAAATAAGGTCAAAATTGAAGCCCCGGATGATATTGATGACCATAGAAATAGTTGTTGCTCTAAATCACCAATTTTGCATCAAATGATTGGGTGACTACAAATATCCCATTCATTACAAGTAGAATTAATACAACGGGGTCTCCGATTTCTCCATTGCTTGTTTGATTCCTCCTAAAGTCTCTAAATGACATGAACATATTTAAATATGGATTGCTGAATAAGCCGAATTTGCAATGAAGTGGTATTCATTGGAGTACCTCCTAACCCCAATATTATTCAAAAGGGAGGCATGGACTCCCGTCCTTAGCATTGTAATAAAATTCACCCCAAGAATGTGCAGCCATCTTTCTCTCTACCTCTTCACCTTCAACCATCGATGCAACTATCCAAACTACTAAATTGACAATGTTTCCTTAGGTAAGAGCATGATCTAAGCCTCTAGATCTCAAATAGGTTCAAAATAATTATTATGTAGAGAAAGTGACGGGTTAAATTAATTTTTCAGTACCCATGTGCCTTGTTAGGAAGCCCGCATGCCTTGCTACACTCCCATGCATCCTCCACCATTATTCACCAACCACCCCTACCTATTTGTTTTATAAACTTACTTTAATATTATTTTAGTTCTTTTATATTTATTTTATTATTATTTTATTTTATATTGGGCACTACACGTTCTCCTAGACTTCTCCCATCCTTCCCCTCGTATTATACCCTTAACTTTCCCCAATCAGTGTACCCATTCCACCGTTTTGTGAGATTTCTAGCATATTATTATTGTGAAGTCATAAATAACCTAACCATGTTGTCGAAAATAAGCTCACACTTATTTTTGTCAACTAACACCATTTTCCCCCTTTTTGTGCTTCAATCTGAATTTTTATATATTTGAAGCACTTAAGATCCCTTGAAATCATTTCCATCATATAGGATATTTCATCCCCTTTCCATAAATATAAAGAAGTCCTTCTAACTCCTGATATTTTACAAATGGTAGGCCGACGGGCCTTGGAAGGATTTTTTGCCAAAAGTAGGTCGACGGGGCTTGGGAGAATTCTTAGCAATTTGCGCTTTTTACAAAATGTGCAAAATTACAATTCCAGAGCCCACAAGCCCGTGGAGAAATTAAAAATAATTCCTAAGGCCCACAAAGGGACATGTCACCATGTTTCAAGTCAAAGCAAGTGTTGGTGCTCAATTTGATCACGCCCCTTTTGTCTTGAAGTTCTTCATTTCGCAGCTCTGTCGTATTTTCTATCTCCCCATGTTGATGCATGAAAACTTTGTCCTTCATTTGGTTGTTATGATCAGTCCTTTCCTTTGGTCGAGGATCATTTAAATCCAAAATTCATTTTCCATTCCTCTTTCCATGTGAAAGAATTTGTAACTTGGGCATAAATTTGGGTTTTTTCCTTCCATCTGTTTTTCCATAATCACTTTTTTTTCCTATCAATTTTGGTCCCAATATATGTGGACACGTGGTCCTTTTAATTGGATGTGGCTTGGTGGATCACATTTGGGCCTTATATCATTTGAAAGAGAAAGATTCGTTTTGGGCGCAAAATGGTGATTTCCCTACATTTTACGGTTTGATGGGTGTGTTTTGCCCATCAAATTTATATCTCGGCATTTGTGGAAATGTGGGCATTTCTAATTAGATGTGGCTGGGTGGGGAACTTTGAAACTATAAGGCATGCCTCAACTCAAGTCTTGTCCATGTGGAGGGCCTGCGCTCATTTGAAAATTCACCTCTTAGTTTGACCTTTGGAATTGTGCTAGGAAGACACATGGAGGATTCTATTACCTTTCCCAGACTTAGACATTTATTTTCATGGGGCCGGTGTAGCTTTTCGACCATGGATACGTGGAAGGCCGGTGCTCATTTGAGGATCCGCCTTTGGGTCCTACCTTAGCAGTTACGCCAAGGAAACACATGGTGAGCCCGCACTTGTTTACGGTCTTCACTTTTGGGCACCATCTAAAAGTGACATGCCGGGAGACACATGGAGGCTTCCGCTGGATCGATTTATGCATAAACTTTTCAAGAAATTTTCTAAGGCTCAGGGATACATGGAGGGCTAGCGCTGTTTGGGGAACTACCCCTAAATTTTACTATTGAAAGAGCGCCATGGGGAGACATGGAAGTTTCTGCTAACTCTTCCCTTGCTTGTAGTTTCCAATGGCAAAGTAAAACTTGGCACCTTCCACTAGTCCTTACAATTTTTCAACAACTCTTCCTTGATTGAGACATGTGGTGAGCCCACATTTGTTTGGAGTCTCCTCTTTTGGGCACCATATCAAAAGTGTGCCATTAAGACACATGGAGGCTTCCCTAGCTCCTTTTATACTTTGAGACTTTTCAAAGTCCAAAAGGTGATTTTCTTGGGTACGGGGCATATAGAACGCCCACACTTATTTGGAAGCTTGCCTCTATACTTCTTCTTTGTATTTGTTCCAAGGAAACATGTGGATGGCTCTAATCTAAAGCTAAGAAGGGGAAGAATCAACAGTTGTTGTGCATTACATCTGATTTTGCCACCATTTTTTCTCCAAGACTCTTGGAGATGCCAATACGCATTATTTTTCATCATTTTTTGATAAAGCCCCTTGTCATTTTTGTCTGCAAAGTGTAATTGAATGGATTTAAAGCTTAAATTTGTGAGTCCAAGGATTGTTAAGGTTGATATTTTAAAGTTGGAATTGCTCGGGCACTTGAAAAATGCAAATTACCAGAGAAGTTGGACGTAGAGCAGAGTTACAAAGGAAAGAATGGGAAATGGATGAAATGATGGAGGTTACAGTGCAAAATATTAAAAAGGAGTTGCCTTGATGGTGAAAAGGATTGACTATCGAGATCTAGCTATACAAGGCCACTGAAAATGATTAAAATGGGATTTCTCACATGACAAAATAAGAATGATTAGAAGGACTATCGAAAAGTTATGGCATGGCATCCCATTCATTAGTTGATGGTCTGAGAAATGTGATCAGTTAATAATTTGTCCACCTAGCAGCTTTTAGGTATGAATTTGTTAAACGTCACTTTCTAAGATAAATTGGTAACATGAAAAGGTTCCTCGAATATTCTTCTTTTTGGGGTGAAATTTTGGGATGAGTGAGAAAGTTAAATGTATAAATGCAATGAGAATACTCTTGCAAAGGATCCAGGGTTGAATTCTTAAGAGAAAATTTGAGAGATGCCATCTTCCTCAGACCAATCTGAGAAACCTGTTAATTTCCTATGTTTTATATTTCAATCACGTCAAGTTGGTTGCGAGTGTACAACCATTGAAAAGCTCGATAATATTCAAAGAAAATTTCCTTGCTGATGAATCTAATCAACTTTGAATTAATCAATGTCAATCTTGGACAAATTTGTTTCTTCTTTATTTCAGAATGTCTATAAGAATTTTTTTGTTCCCATTGCAATCTTGTGTTAAATTCACTCCAAATCACATATCACATAGATCTCATCCTTGTGATAGTCTAGTAATATTTTCAATTTCATTATGAGAATAGCCTTCATCCCGTAAAGAGATAAACAATTTAAAATCACTATACTTATCCTTTTATTGATAAAGATTGTTTGTAAGCCTTTCGAGTGTATCTTAGGCATGAGGAACCAAGGGTATTAATGTTTAGTTGATTCTTCACTCAAGCCATCACGTTAAATTCTTAGAGATTGTGTGAAACCATGAAAATATGGGCCTTCATTGATGCACACCTTTTGGTTGAAGGATTATTTTAGCTATTCAAGCATTATGTCATTTAGTGTTCCAAATGTTTTGAAGGTTCTCAATTTATGTCATTTAGCATAATCAATTTTATCCTACTTAATCTCCCCCAAAATTATTAAAATTTATAAATTCTACCAAGCATTTTCCCTGTATATTTACAAATGTATAAATTCTCTTCAAAATATGCGAAGCAATAATGATTCCATAATGTCTCTAGTAACCTTTAACCTGTTTAGAAAATATCACCTTTCTTTAGAAGTGAAAAATCGTGAAAGTTAAATTGTGGTGGATTGATCATATTTTGTTAGGGTCCCCTTTCAAACTTTTGCAAAGAAGGATATCTTCATTCTCCTTCACCGATAGAGGTTACAAAATGGTTCCTCTCACCCTGGTCAAAAGGCACGGCCTAAAGCAGTGAGGATAGATCAAATCCTTAATGAAGGTGTTATCCATTTCTTTGATGCTTGAGTGATAAAGAGTCAGACAAATCCCCTCCCCAGCTATAAAACAAATCATAATAGGATATTTCTATCTCTCAGTGTCTAGCTAAATTTGTGGTGTTGCTTGGTTTCCAAGGAGAATCAATTTGGATACCAACAACAGAAAGCGAGTCACGGAGGTAGTTTGAAATTTTTCCTTTTGTTTTGAAAAGGCATAAACTATAAAAGTCACACCTTCGCCGATGCCTAGAGAAGCCACATGTTAGGCCTTTTTTAGCTATGGGGAAGTGGGCTGTCATGGAAAATTTGAAAATTTTCCCACTTTCTCAAAAAGCATAGTATGCAGTTGCGGGCCCGTAAGCCCGAGAAGGATTTCTTTTGCTAAGTGGAAAATGTGGGTGGCGGACCCGGGGATGACTTTTGGGAAATGTAAAGTTGTGAAGTTGTGGGAGGTTCCATGTGCCGCAATGGCACAACTTCAAGCACAAGACCCAAGGGGTAGTCTCCAAACAAGTATATTCTCGCCACGTGGTCGAGTCCAAATGGGGGAAAAATTGACCATTGAATCAATGCTAAGTGAAGGAGGGTCGCGAAGGAGCCACGTGTCATCTCAACACAACTTCAAAGGTAAAATCTAGGGGAAGTTTCCAAATGAGCGTGAAGCCTCCACATATCTTGGGTCGGGCACAATGTCTCTGCCAATAAGAGGGACTCAGGTAGAATATAGAGGAAAGCAAGGTGCCCACAAAAGCCACCACACTTCGATCTGGCGCAACTTCATGAGAGAGAGGAGAGGGATGAATTTTTTAAATGTGTGGGGCTGCCATGTGCATCTTACATGAATGGACTCTTTTAAATATTGTGATTCCATGACCCTAATTTCATACATCCTTATATTTTGACTGGAAGCTAAATTTTGAGTGGGAAAGGACGTTTTGAAAAGCTCTCGCTCCTCGCTACTCACTTTCCACCATTAATGTTTTGGTCCATTTTTAAGGCCATCAAGTCTCCCACCTACTACCATGATGAGGAATGGGGTTCCTTTCTTGCCCAAAGAAGAGACAACAATCGGGGAATGGGTGTTCAGAGCAGACTCATCATTATTGTAGGTGGATTGAATGCTCTTCTAGGGGTTCAAATTTTTCTTCCTTTCTCTCTTATTCTTCTTATATATTGTAAAGGAGGGGCATTTTATAAAAGGTTGGTCATTGTTTTTCTCCAATTCCAGCATGCCCCACTCTCTCTTTCATCCTTACGGTAGAATGTGGAGTCTCAGCCTCAGCAAATCTCATGGAACTGTGTAATGTCATTTTCTTGCCTCTTTCCCACCGATGATGAATTGTGCGAACTCTGGTAATAAAATTTGATTTACGGCCGCATCTTTTTCATCCTTTGCTTATTTTATTATCTCTTCTTTGCCTCTTTTCATTACATGGTATATTGGGCATACTACGATGTCTATTGTGCAGGTTCTAGAAGCTATGTTTGATGTGTTTCCGAAGTGGTGTTCGTCATGGCTTTAATATTATCTTGCAGTATGTTATGGTTCTCGCTCCATCCTCTCGATTACGACTCACCTCTTCCATTTCTTCTCATTGGATTTTTGATCAACCACTTCATTTTCTCGTGTATCACCGCTTAGTGTGAGGCTCTATATTTTATGTGGGATTCTTTCTCTCACTTGTCTCTTGGCCTTAGGTTATATTAGGATAGATAGGGGCATTTCACCTACACTAGAGTTCATTTTCTCAACGAGGTATCGTTTAGATGAAGAATACGTCTCTCTCTGGAGGGCCATCTCAAGTCCACAAGCCCCAAGAATTTGAGAGATGGTCCCATGAAATTATGTAAATATCACACCGAATGCCCCACTAAGATTTGAGGCCATTCGGGTACTTCACCATAGACGGTGATTTTACATCAACAATTTTGGCACACCCGATGGGACACTGAGGTTAGATTTTCTCATCTTTCCAAGGTGTCTCATTATCAAATATTATATCTTAAGCCAACACTTTGTGGGAGGGCGACCACTCAACTTCTTTTCCTTCTTTTCTCACGCCCACGTGGGACATCATAGAAGTTAGATTTCCATCTTTCGGTATCTCATTTCAACCGCTATTAACCCACCGTGTAACCACTCCTCAGATTTGGCACACCCAAATGGGACATTGAAGCACCTTACCACTTCATTTGATCAAGTTGATGTGTTCTTTCATGCTGATTCAACCTTTTGAGGCACATCAAAGCACATTCCTGGAGACTCCATCCGGTCAAAACCCATTCTCTAAGTTGTAAACCTTATCCCATCCATTTTAATCCATTTTTATTTCCACATATTTCATCTTCTACCATTCATAGAAGTTGGGTGATAATCATGAATTCATTTCCCTCGGAACTCACATTCTGCGGCACAGTGTAAACCCTTGAATGTCCTAAAATGTATTTCACGACTCCTCTAGATCAACATTGTGATAAGATCCAAACCCATTATTATTACCCTATATGAGTAGTGTCAAAGCTAGTTTTTCCATTGAGCTTATCAAGAGAAAGGACTTCACGAATTCTATATGATGATAATAGATATGCTTTAGAATTCTGGTCCGATGAAGAAAATTAAAAAATTGGCGACACGCATCGGTGCATTCTGAGGCTAAAGATGCATGACATAGATGAAAGCATTTAGGATTGGTTGCGGGGCACCTTGTCTATGGGTCATCCCTTTTCAAAGACTACATCCCACAGGGAAGCTTGACTTCAAATGCTATTGAGATCTGCCCGAACTTGCGGGCTGGGATAAGGAGATAGAGGCCTACGAACCCTCTGTCGGACAATTGTCCAATGGTAAATCTTATGTCCCACCATCATCTAGTGATTTAGTCTCCATTCCAAAAGAAGCACCATCTCAACCTCTTTCCCATTCAATTTCCTAGCTTCTAATTTGATGTCCCAAGTGTTGATTTCCCTTCTCATCTTCTAATCTTCCATCTCACCTCACTTTTGCTTCCTATTTTCCTTCCATCCCAGTACCCTCCACAAGAGCCAAAAGCATATGCCTTCCCTCCACCATAGATAAAGAAAAAGGTAGTGAGAGACCCCGTCCATCACTCCTTACCTACTCTCCCAAGTCCATGTCGGGAGATCCAATCAACCAATCATTTTCTGAGAGCAACAAAAACAAGATCCAACCAAAGAAGAGATGATCAAAACTCTAGTAAGCTTTGGTCTTAGATTAGATTACAAACATTCCCTTGTTGATTAAGACTATAGAGTAGGCTGAGGTCAAGTCAGTGGTGGAAGATTCTCTCTCTCGTAGGGCGATCAAGTCCACAATGAAGGAGACTCCAAATCTGCAAAAGAGGACTGCATTGCCCCACTATGGAGAGAACCATTCTGTTGTTTGCAGGCTCCAACTAAATGGGTACGAGGTAGTTGAATAAACTTTAGTTCTTCCTCCCACATCCTCCCATTGAAAATATAATGTTAAAGAAGCACCATTTGAACCTTCAAACTTCATGTTCTAGGATGAGGGCAACCATGGTGAGAAAATTATAGATCTTCTAAGGACACCATGGAGGAGGTCGATCACACGCAACAGATAATCCAGGAGGTAGATTAACTACCTCCACTTGGATAAATTTTTTTATGGAGACAGCCAAAAGGATATCACATCTATTTTGTCATCCATCATCTTCCTACTCTCCCAAGTCCATGAGTCTAAAACCAATCAAGGAGCATTCAAGAAAACAACCACCAAAGAAGAGATCATAATAAACCATCTTGAACCTTAGGTTGGAGGATTTTAATATTCCATTTTCTTCTCATCCACACAGGAAGGAAAAGAGCATGAGGATTCCATCCATCCTCCACTATCCACATAGGAAGGTCCACAGGAAGACTCCATCCGTGGAGTCAAAATTCATAACCATGCACATCCATTGGATCGGACCATGCATAATCAAGTACTTGGCTTCATTAGAGCTAAGGGAAAATCCAAAACCAATCATACCCACTTCGGGCATGAGGATGAGTATCAAAGCACCAAGGATCATCATTAACACCTCTAAGAGTCCAATGTCAATCAACTTGAGGAGGTATTTTTGATTGACATTGATACCTTGATGATTTGGGTGGAAGATCAGCCTCTTGCCAATTTTTTATTCATTATAAGATCCATGTTCAACACTAAATCATATACATGGCTGCATTTCTTAGAAAGGGAAGCTATTTCTCCCTTCCTATAGTAGGATTTATTTAGCTTTTCTTTATTAGGGTTAGTGTAGGAGTAGGGGTAGGTTTTTTTTCAGAAGAACAAGTGCTTGTGCACACTCTACATATCCCACTTGGGGTGTGTATGATTTCAAGTTTTGTACATAGAGTATTGTGGTATCTTGTTGCTAGTGCACATTACATTGGATGTAGCATTTGGTGAGATCAACTCCAGTTCCAGTGGTGTTCCAAGGGGCTCAAGGATCATATTTTAGAGATTATGATCGATTTTTGTTTACTAGGAAAACTCCATGCCCAATGGATGCTTCAAGGAAACTAATCATTTCACCTAGCAGGCAGGTGATCCCCATGAGTCACCAAATTGTTGACCAAAATAAGCTCACACTTATTTTTTTCGACTAACACCATTTTCCCCTTCTTGTGCTTTAATATGAATTTTTATATATTTTAAGCACTTAAGGTCACTTGAAAGCATTTCCATTAGATAGGAAACTTCTTTTGCTTCATACAAATATAAACAAATCCTTCAACTCCTCATATTTCGCAAATGGCGGGCCTTGGAAGGATTTTTTTGTGCTGCGGTCGATGGGGATGGGGAGATATCTTATTAATTTGCGCTTTTACACAAAGTGTAGTTTACAATTGTGGGCCCATGAGCCCGTAGAGAAATAAAAAAGAATGCCTAAGGCCCGCAGGGACACGTGGCTCCGTAACAACGTGAAAATAACTACGCTCACGACGCGAGAACTTGCTTCAAGAACATCCAACCCAAAATGCGTAATTTTTTTTTTTAAGATCGAAATTAAGAGAACCATTTTAGAATTGCAATATATTTAAATCGGGTCGCTTTGTTATAGTGTCAAGGGTAGGATAAAAAAAAAATATATATATATATAATTCTAGTTAGGTCGCCAGGTCCTCTCCTAATGTCCTCTTCTTGGCACTAGCATTGTCGTCATTGAGCTCGGCGTCAATAAGCCGATATTATCCGAAGGTCATTTAACCTTGCCTCTACAATACCTTAAGAACATGAGCCGGTGAAGAAAAATCCTCGTGTCATGATCGTAACTCAACAATCGAACATTAAAAGGGGAAAGAATTTAGTTACTCTTCTTTGTCTATTCATCTTAATTTGGTATAAAAGGGATAAATTTAGATTTAAAAATTTAAAATGACATATATATATTATCAAAAATTTCATTAGGTAAAACTATATACTTAATCATAAGGTCGAAATTGAACAAAAGGGACAAGAGACTTTTCAAGGTGGGAAGTATTCAAATTTCGGTTTGACAACAAGATTGGGGTGGGTGGCTTTAATAGCCACCTGCCAACCATCAAGACTCCCTCCCCCCTCACCTTGCGTACACGCTTCTTCCAACCGGCCGCATTAAACATGGAATTCACTTTATTTTGCAAATCTACATTCTACCCATTCGCCTGTCATTCTTCCACCATTGTCCCGGACCACGCTGCAATCAATATGGTGGTTAAGGATGAAGCGGACTAGTGGAAGCATGTGTAAACACCATTTCATTCGTCCGGACTAGGTGAAAAGAGAGGTGGTTGAGGCAGAAGTCATGGATGAATGGAACAGCACTAGTTCGATTTGTTCGGCCCGGCCGCGGCGCGTATTCTTTGGGAGAGAGAGAAGAAGGAGCTCTTTTGAGTGGAGGAAAATATCATAGACGTAAATCTATTTCATATCTTTAATATTCATGAAGCCCCATTTTTTTGCATTTATAAGAGCGTTTGAGTGTATGAGGTTACGAAGCTTAGCGTGACACGGGCTTTTCTTGCCCCAGGATCTGCACGCGAGCAAGGAGAGTGTGGGCTTGGCCTTGAGGCGTTCGGGCCAAGAGGGGCACCTGGGTTACTTCCACTTTTTAATCAATTGAGGCTAAGGTGTGCTCTGGCTAGGAATCCATGGCCACGTGTCTGATGAAAGCGCCCTTTGCTCATTTCCAACAAGCGGGTTGACCAACTATGTTGTTATCTATTCGATTTCGAATGCATCCTCAAATTCCTTTTGCCTTGAAGATATTCATTTTGCAATCACCTAAGGCTTTCGTTTACTCTTTAAACATATTATTGGAGTTTCTTTGAAAAGTCTAAACTAATGGAAGAACATACTCGACGTTTGACAAAGGCTATTTTTTTTCTCTATAGTTTTGGGTGGACCCTCACTTTTAGATGAAATAATACTTGCGTGGTGGCTCTAAAATCTCCTTAGAATTACTACATATAATTTCATTGGAATCCTTGACTCTGATTTGTCAAAGTTCTCGGTTACAAATATCATCTCAAAGGAATTTTCATTTATAGCAAAATAGAAAGATTTCCATGGAAAATGGTATGCAAATGTGAGCTATCATGTAAAACATGTGAAAGTATAGTTTGGTGACCCATATATACACGTTTTTGGAATTGGATAGTGCTTCCTTTCCACATCGGCTCAAGTATTATCATATTACTTCAAACTCATTGGTAGTGATAGATTTTACATATACGATAACTCCATATCTCACAATTATTTTATATTGAATGGTCAATGAACCATTTTAAATGACATTAAACCATTGATCATGTATGCATTCGACCATGAATTTGAGATAAATTATAATTCAAGTCATTTTTATTTAATATCAAGGTTTGAACTTATCCAATAATTTAGGATATTAATGTTAGTATTCTTTTTGTGTTATAATGTCATGGTTGGCGTGTCTTGTGTTTTATGGTTTAAGGTACTTCTTGAATTTGTCAAAATCATTATAAACATATATGATAAATCTTTAAATTGTTAGATGTGTGTTCAATCGTATTTTCTTTTGTAATTTCTTTCCAACATTCCACAAAAGAGATTCAACAACATTTCCAATAAATTTTAGAGTAAGAAATACTAACATTTCAATACAACTTTCCTTCAAAATCTTGTTACAAATTTCCTACTTCATGTGGAAATAAATTTACAATATTGGAAGTTAAAATACAAAGCAATATTACATTTTTTTTTTTCTCCTCCACTCAAGGTGGGTAAAGTACATGGTGGTTTCACATTGTCATCAACAAGGTTCCATTGCTCCAAATATCAACAAGGTGGTTCCTCCATAGTTTTCTTGATTCACAACAAAATAAGGGGAGAGGCAACGCTCTCCTCCCAACCAAATACCCAATGGAGAAGAGAATCCATCCTCTCCATTGGCCCCGAGCCCCAATCACATCACAATGGGAGAGAATCCAACTCATGGCAACTACAAGCTTCCACATAACTAAACATAACATTTCACATGCATTCCATAATCCTTCAAAACAAGAGAATCAACAACACCACAAGAGGGAAAACAATCACAACAACAAGTCACAAGGCTTACCAAGAAAGCCACAAGAGTAAGACATATGGGGAGGCCACTTATGCCTCCCAATGGGAATGGGTGCCACCTAAAAGCCTCCAATGCAACACAATACCCCTAACAACTCTTATGCCTCCCTCAAGTACCCCTTATTCCTCCATTCACTCTTATGCCTCCCTCAACTCTTATGGCTCCCTCAAAGTAAAACAAGAAGAAAATGCAAGCATTTCTCTTACAAGATGGGCACCCAACCCAAACTCCTCCTCAAGAACATGATCTCTTATGCCTCCCTCAATTAAACTCCCCATAGTCTCCTCCCACTCCCAACTTAGGCATTCTACCCATTCCCAACAAGCATTACAACAACAAAATTCAACACAACATATGTACTCATTCATATATCAAAAAAAGAAAACATAATGCAAACAAAGGTGAAGCTCCTACCTTTCCATGGTAGAGCTTGCTCCAGTATGAAGTCTCAAATCCTCGAAGATCAAGCAAGCATCCACAAGCTCTCACAAAATTCCTCACAAGTATCAACAAGCTCTAAAATCCACAACTCCTTCCAATTCCTCTCCTCTCCAAAATACACAAGACTAAAATGAAACTTCCAACCCCAAAACAAACAAGAGGATCAAATAAATAGAGAAAATAGAGGGAGGGATGATGTGGCTCCAAGTAGGATGCCACCTCCTTTTCCCTCCACTCCACATCATTTGGTCAACATCAAATTCCAATGCACCATTAATAAGTGGTTGAAAGAAAGGCAAGCACCTTACACACTCAATCTAAGCCCACTCCCTCAAAGGACAAAATTAAATTTTGAAAGAAAGTGCAATTAATATTTTTACCCTTTTATCCCCCCAAAACACCTAAAAGACCCTAAATTTGGCCTTCCAACCCATAGGTAGGGTTGGCATGGGGTTTTAAGAGGTGTGGGACAAGTTTGACTTGTCCCACAAGCTTTGAAATTTGGCCTCCAAGGCCAAATTCGAGTTTCCCATGTGGGGTAGAGTGTGCTACACTCAAACTCAAACACACACATCAATCCACACAAAATCCCAAGTAAATCAAATCCTAATAAATGAACTTTCTTTGGTCACATCTTTTAATTAGTTTAGGACAATTTCAAATTAACTTAATTAACCCTACAACCCATGGCTAACAAAGGGGTAAACTCCAATCCAAGGAAATGAATAATAACATAAGTAAAATTTCACTTACTAAGAGCAACACATACTAACCTAATAAAAAAAGGAAAAGTTAAAACAAAACAACACATGATCCCTAGGTCACAATTTTCCCTTTACTAGATAATTCTAACACACACACAATTACTTGTTGCCATGGTGACCTTAGATGGATTCTTCTCGAATTTCGATGTGGTTGGTCTCCACTCCCAATTTTGTTGTGAATATAATATACCTACGAGTAATAGAAATACCTCCTTCGGCTGTTGGCCACATTAAAACATTCATGCCAAATATACAATATAATCTAAAATAAACGACACATGATTTACTATCATCTATGCAAGTATGATATCACTAACACTTTCTAGCACATTTCTATTCCACATATCATTTATATCAAAGCGATCATCACATTAGTCCAATTATCAAGTTCTACTCAATATGATTAAACATATCACATGTCATAATTAAAGATAAATAACCCTATCAAAAATATCCAAATATCGTCATCAAATGTCCACCAGTAAACCATATGCATCATATAAAGATTAAATCAATACTTGATTCAATGTCTATATATCTACTAGCATGCTAAATCAAGAAACCATAATAAATCCATAGTGAGGTAATCAGTCTCAAAACATCAAAACAAAATGAGGTCGAAGGGAAGTGGGCACTACATCCCCTCCCCTTAGACTCGACTTCCTCCAACGGAAATCACCGGGAAAAGGTGTGGAAATTGTCCTCGTAGCAAAGTAGCATCCTCCCAAGTAGGCTGCAGGTCTCATCATACCTATCCCATTGGACCCGAACCTGATCAAATCTCTCTCTCTGCGCGAAGGCCCGGGTCTGCGATCTAATAATGCGCATGGGATCACCATCACCCCCACGATCCACATCCCCTCTGCAATGTGGTCCAATCTAGCACATGAGAAGGATCAGAAATATATCTCCTAAGCACAAAAATGTTAAATACATCATGGACTCGAGATAAGCTAGGTGGCAATGCTAGATGATAGGCCAAGGGGCCAAGGCGGTGCTCCAGATCTCAAAGGGACCCACAAACCTAGGAGCAAGCTTAGAACCTTTTCCATAATGGATAGGGCTCTTATGCGGTCGACACGAAGAAACACCTTCGTGCCTACCTCAAAACTGATCTGATCACGTCTATGCTGGTCTGCATACTTCTTCTGTCTATCCTGCGCCTCCTGCAATCTCTGTCTGATCAAGGCAACCTGTTGCTCCATATCCTGTAATAAAGCTGGCCCAAGGGAAACCCTGTCCTCAATCCTATCCCAACTAAGAGGTGTCCTGCACTCTCTACCATATAATGCCTGAAAAGGAGCCATGCCTATAGAACTCTGGAAACTATTATTGTAGGCAAACTCCACCAAATACAGATACTCCTCCCATCTCGACTGATGATCCATCACGTACATCCTGAGCATATCCTCCAAAATCTGATTCACCCTCTCTGTCTGTCCATCTGTCTCAGGGTGATAAGCTGTGCTGAAATTAATCCTCGTCCCGAGGGCATACTGCATGGTGGTCCAGAAATGGGAGGTGTACAAAGGGTCACGGTCATAAATGATCTTCTGCGGAATCCCATGTAATCTGACAATCTCATCAAGGTATACTCGTGCCACAACTTTGTATAGGTGGTCTTCACTGGAGAAAAATGAGCTACCTTTGTCAATTTATCCACCGTAACCATGATGGCGTCGTGATGGTACCTCGACGTAGGTAATCCAATGATGAAATCCATGGAAATGGTGTCCCACTTCCACTCCGGTATGGCGTGAGGATAGAGAAGGCCAGCTGGATGCTGATGCTCGGCCTTCACCCTCTGCACTCTAAACAGCGTGATACAAATGAAGCTATGTCTCTCCGAAGTCCTCTCCAAAAGTACAACTGTCTCAGGGTGGCGTGCATCTTCTTCACCCCAGGATGGGCTGAATAAGGTGCACGATGAGCCTCTTCAAAATGTCATGTCTCAAGCCTCCATCTCTAGGAACATATATCCGACCTTTGTGTCTGAGAAGACCATCTGCCTCTAATGAAAATCCATCAAATCTCCCCTCAAGGGGTCTCTAGACTCAATCTCTGCTCTGGCTGCAAGGTAGAAACTATCCTGAGGAAGCTGCTGCAAGATTCTACTCCGCAAATTTGTGTCCACTGAGGTAGCCATAGCCACATGTCTCCGCCTACTCAAGGCATCTGCAACCACATTATCCTTCCCTTTCACATGCTCTATCTCCATGTCATACTCACAGAGTAACTCCATCCAACGCCACTGACGAGCGTTGAGATTGGGCTGCGTGAAGAGGTGGCGAAGACTCAAGTGATCAATCCTGAGTGTAAATCTCCAACCAAGAAGAAAATGTCTCCACCACACTAAGGCATGCACTACTGCTGCAAGCTCAAGGTCATGGGTCGGATAATTGAGCTCATAATCTTTGAGTTTGCGAGACTCAAAGGCAACGACTCTACCCTCCTGCATTAACACACCTCCAAGTCCTGCCAAGGAAGCATCTGTGCAAATGTAGAACTCACCCTGAGGATCTAGCACTGCAAGAATAGGTGCTCTCGTGAGGCATTCCTTCAATGTACTGAAGGCCTGCTCACATCTATCTGACCATAAAAACTTCTTCCCTTTCACTGAAGAGAAGTGATAGGGTGCGCAATCCGAAAAATCTGAACAAACCTCTGTAATACCTGCTAGACCCATGAAACTACGCACCTCGGTCACACTAGTGGGTGCTTGGGCCAATCCATGATGGCTCGAATCTTGGAAGGATCAACTGCGATACCTTCCCCGAAATGATGTGGCCCAAATCGCACCTCGAGTGAAAGAACGCACACTTCTCCAAGTTCCCGTAAAGGCTTTGTTGACTCGCGAAGACAACTCACGTGTGAGAAATCAAAATGGTGAAGGTGCTCCTCGTGCTCCTCATGTGTGCGTGAGTAAATCAAAATGTCATCAAGGAAGATGAGCACTTGAAGTGATCAAGAAGGTCCCTGAATACCCCATTCATCAAACTCATGAAACACTTTGACGGGGGTGATTCGCACTCTGAAGGGGATACACTAGAAAAGGTACCACTGTGAACTCGTAGTGGCCATATCTCGTACGGAATGCTGTCTTGTGAATATCTGTCTCCACAATCCTGAGCTGATGGTACCCTGACTTAAGATCTATCTTAGAGAAAACTGTAGCCCCCTTCATCTGATCAAATAAATCATCAATGCGTGGAAGGGGGTAATGATTTTTATCGTTACTTTATTCAGCTAACGGTAGTCAATACACAACCGAAGAGATCCATCCTTCTTCTTTACGAAGATCACTAGTGCACCCCAAGGGGATACACTAGGATGGATTAGGCCTTTCTCCAGAAGGTCCTCAAGCTGCAACTTGAGCTCACATAACTCAGGAGTAGTCATCCGATAGGGTGCTCGTGAGATAGGCTCTGCGCCCGGAACTAGATCTATATGGAAGTCGATCTCACGTGGGGAGGTAATCCCGATAGATCCCACAGGGAATACATCAAAAACTCGATAAGATGGGATGGTCATCGAGGAAGGTCCTCTAGACTCATCCTCTGATCATCATTGGACCAAGTAATAGAAACATCTAACAACCCCATCGCGCGCACACCGCTTAAGCTGCATAGCGGAGATGGTGCGAATGGATACGGCCCTCCTAACTCCTGATATCACTGACTCTACTCCAAGATCATCTATGCAAGCAATAGTCTTATGGTAACAATCCACTCTAGCTCTGTGAGCGGACAACCAATCCATGCCTAAAATGATGCCATAAGATCCTAATGGAAGGATCCGAAGATCAGAAGTAGTGGTGAAGGGTCCCAAATCCACTACACACTCCTTAACTAAGGAGTCTACAGAAATCTTGGCTCCAGAAGCCATCTCAACGTCCCAACTACGGCCCTGCCTAACTACCACCAGCCTACAACGCTCTACTAAGGATGGTGCAATAAAAGAATCAGAAGAACCAGAATCAAATAATATAGAGGTGGAAATACCACCAACACTACCTGTCGTCTCAATCACAGTACTCTGATGCTCAGCCTGGCGGTTCTCGACCACTGCGTAGATCCGATGACTCCATGCCATATCTCCAATAGTAGGCTCTGAGCTCTGCGTCTTACCCTTGTTAGGGTTATGTGGGCAATCTCTCCAATGATGTCCAACAACACCACAACCATAACAGCTGCCTGGTCCTCTCCAGTGGGAAGTAGCTCCAGCTGGTACTCTAGATGACTGAGATACAGATCCTGACGATCCGGCTATGGACTGCTGAGGTCTCTGCTGACGAGCTCCTGCTGACTGAGCTCTCGGTGCACCCTGTGTCCTGATGGGACCCCTAGGAGGAGGCCCCATACTACGTCCTCTCTGCGCATCAAATCTCTGAGGAGGTCGGTAAGGTGGGCGGGTCTCTGCTGCTGCTGCTGCTGTTCTTTGTGGTGGCCTGAATGAAGCTTGCCCTGAACTCTGTCCACCCCGTGGAGGAGGAACTGACCCCTTCGACCTACTATCCTGCATCTACTGGATACGGCTCCGAACTCTGTCTCTAGCCTCTTGCGTCTTTCCCCGTGTCTCCTCTGCAATATAGGCCTTCTCCACGGCCTCTGCTAATGTCTGTGGGTAGTGAATGCGCACTGCGCCACCTAAATCCAAGTTCAGGCCCCGGATGAACCTGTGAATCCGTACCTACTCATCCTGCATATAGTCGACGTACTGGAGTAGGTCCAGAAATCGACTCTCATACTCAACTACTGTCATCGATGCCTGACGGAGGTCATGAAACTCATCTATGCACTGCTGTATAAACCTCCTGGGTAAATACTGCTCCTGAAAAACGCTCCTCAAACAACTCCCAGGTAATCATCTCCGAGTCAACATGGAGCTTCTGCTCCTCGGTCCTCCACTGCACTCTGCTCCATCCTTGAAAAGATGGATTGCAACACGAGCTTTTGTGTTGCTAGTACAGGGCAAAGCTTGAAGCATCCGCTCAAGCTCACCAACTGAGCCTCTGCCTGAAAACCGCCTATATCACCGAATAGTGAGATGGTCGTAGCTTCCGGATCTCACGATATGGTCTGCACTGACGTGTATGAAATCTAGGTCTATCTGAATGCTCCTCCCTCTGCATGCAGGGCTCAGAGACCTGTCCCTATGTCTTGAGATCCTGTCCCCATGTCCTCTCTGTGGTGACTCTACCCTAGCCAACTCCGCATGGAAGTTCTACGCCTGTGCTCCTCGGCTGTGTCGGGGATGCACGGGCATCTACTGATGGCTCCAAACTATGTCTAGCAAGTCGTCCTCCCAAGGGCTCTCCGCGTATAACGGCATTGACATCCTGGAGTGTCTGCAAGATCTGAGGTAGGATGGCTGCTACGGCCTGCTCTGGCGGTGGTATGTCTAGGTCTATATGAAGAGACCCCTCACCCAATCCGCCTCCTGCACAGATCAAGGTGAGAGTTAGTTCATCGTTCTAGGTCTTGTGCGAGTTTTTAAATTTTTGTTTACTATAATTATCAACATTGTGGTTTTATATTTTAAAAGAATCATGCTCTATACTAAGTTAAATGTTCTGTTTTTTGTTTCTACGTGTGCCCCCAGGGTCCAAGCTTGAACCCACGCTCATACCAAAATGTAACAACGCAAAAACAACTACGCTCACGATGTCGAGAACTTGCTTCTAAGAACATCCAACCCGAAAATGCGACAATTTTTTTTTTTTTTAAGATTGAAATTAAGAGAACCCGAGTTTAGATCGAAATTAAGAGAACCTTAGTTTAGAATTGCAATATATTTAAATCGGGTATGCTTTGTTATAGTGTCGGGTATATAAAAAAAGAATTCTAGTTAGGTCGCCAAGGCCTCCCTAACGTCCTTCTCGGCACTAGCGTTGTCGTCAGAGCTCTGCGTCAATGAGCTAGATATTATCCAGAAGGTCATTTAACCTTGCCTCTAAAATACCTTAAGAACATGAGCCGGTGAAGAAAATCCTCGTGTCATGATCGTAACTCAACAATCGAACATTAAAAAGGGGGGAAAGAATTTAGTTACTCTTCTTTGTCTATTCATTTTAATTTGGTATAAAAGGGATAAATTTAAATTAAAAATTTAAAATGACATATATATATTATCAAAAATTTCATTAGGTAGAACTATATACTTAATCATAAGGTTGAAATTGAACAAAGGGGACATGAGACTTTTGAAGGAGGGAAGTATTCAAATTTCAGTTTGACATGAAAGATTGGGGTGGGTGGCTTTAATGGCCACTGCCACCATCAAGACTCCCTCCCACTCCTTGCATGCACGCTTCTTCCAACAAAGCCGCCTAAAACATTGAATTCACTTTATTTTGCAAATCTACATTTTACCCGATCACCCTGTCATTCTTCCACTATCCGGCCACGTGCAATCAATATGGTGGTTAAGGATGAAGCCACGGACCAGAGTAGAAGGTAAACGCCGTTTCATTCATCGCCCACCGCCACATGGAAAAGAGTGAGGTGGTTACATTGAAGTCATGGATCAATGGAATAGCCGCTAGTTTGATTTTTTAGGCATGGCCATGTGCTTTCTTTAAGTGAAGGAGCTACGAAAGCGAGAGGGAGGAAAATCTCATAGAGGTAAATCTTTTTCATATCGAGTATTCATTCATGAAGCCCCATTTTTTTGCATTTATAAGAGCATTTCAGTGTATGAGGTTACGGTGAAGCTTAAGCGGCGTGACATAGTGCTTTTCTTCGCTGCGAGCCGCGCGAGCAAGGAGAGGGTGTGGGAGACATTCAGGCGAGGAGGGTCATGTTACTTCCCTTTGATATAGCGCTGTTAAGGGTGTGCTCGGCCGAATCCATGGCCGCGTGAAGCGACAACCCTTTGAGCATTTCCAACAAGCAGGTTACCAACTATGTTGTTATCTGGTCGATGGTGTTAATGCATCCTCAAATTCTCTCCACCTTCAAGATATTCGCATCAAAATCACCTAAGGGACAGCAGTAATTGGAGT
This sequence comes from Taxus wallichiana var. yunnanensis, assembly GCA_018340775.1. Taxonomy (NCBI): domain Eukaryota; kingdom Viridiplantae; phylum Streptophyta; class Pinopsida; order Cupressales; family Taxaceae; genus Taxus; species Taxus wallichiana. The sequence continues at coordinate 985,964,852 of CM031242.1, forward strand.
TCGCCAGGCGGAGTCTCGCTAATGGAAGAACAGACTCGATGTTTGTGAGAGATAGATTTTTTTTGACTATGTAGTTTTGGGCGGACTCACTTTAAGATGAAATAATTATTGCGTGGGTGGCTCCAAAATCCCACTGCAATCTTAGAATTACTACATATAATTTAATTGGAATCCTTGACTCTTACGATTTGTCAAAGTTCTCGGTTACAAATATCATCTCAGGAATTTTCATAAATTATAGAAAATAGAAAGATTTCCATGGAAAATGATATGCAAATTGTGAGCTATCACATGTAAAACGTGTGTGAAAGTATAGTTTGGTGACCCATATATACATGTTTTGGAATTGGAAAGTGCTTCCTTTCCACACGGCTCAAATATTATCATATTACTTCAAACTCATTGGTAATGATAGATTTAAATATTTTACGATAACTCCATATCTCAAAATATTATTTTATATTATTAATCACAACCATTTAAATGACATTAAACCATTAATCATGTATGCATTAATACCACGATTTGATAAATTATAATTTCAAAAGTTTGATTTCATTTTTAATTAATATCAAGGTTTGAACTTATCCATAATTTAGGATATTAATGTTAGTATTCTTTTTGTATTAAAATGTCGTTTGGCAAAACTTGTGTTTTATGGTTTAAGGTACTCTTGAATTTGTCAAAATCATTATAAACATATATGATAAAGTTTAAATTGTTAGATGTGTAATATATATTTTTTGTAATTTCTTTCCAACATTCCACAAAGAATTCAACAACATTTCCAATAAATTTTAGAGTAAGAAATACTAACATTTCAATACAACTTTCCTTCAAAATCTTGTTACAACATTTCCTACTTCATGTGGAAATAAATTTACAATATTGGAAGTTAAAATACAAAGCAATATTACATTTTTTTTTCCTCCACTCAAGGTGGGTAAAGTACATGGTGGTTTCACATTGTCATCAACAAGGTTCCATTGCTCCAAATATCAACAAGGTGGCTCCTCCATAGTTTGCTTGATTCACAACAAAATAAGGGGAGAGGCAACGCTCTCCTCCCAACCAAATACCCAATGGAGAAGAGAAGCCATCCTCTCCATTGGCCCCCGAGCCCCAACCACATCACAATGGGAGAGAATCCAACTCATGGCAACTACAAGCTTCCACATAACTAAACATAAAATTTCACATGCATTCCATAATCCTTCAAAACAAGAGAATCAACAACACCACAAGAGGGAAAAACAATCACAACAAAGTCACAAGGCTTACCAAGAAAGCCACAAGAGTAAGACATATGGGAGGCCACTTATGCCTCCCAATGGGAATGGGTGCCACCTAAAAGCCTCCAATGCAACACAATACCCCTAACAACTCTTATGCCTCCCTCAAGTACCCCTTATCCTCCATTCACTCTTATGCCTCCCTCAACTCTTATGGCTCCCTCAAAGTAAAACAAGAAGAAAATGCAAGCATTTCTCTTACAAGATGGGCACCCACCCAAACTCCTCCTCAAGAACATGATCTCTTATGCCTCCCTCAATTAAACTCCCCATAGTCTCCTCCCACTCCCAACTTAGGCATTCTACCCATTCCCAACAAGCATTGCAACAACAAAACTTCAACACAACATATGTACTCATTCATATATCAAAAGAAAAAAACATAATACAACAAAGGTGAAGCTCCTACCTTTCCATGGTAGAGCTTGCTCCAAGTATGAAGTCTCAAATCCCTCCAAGGATCAAGCAAGCATCCACAAGCTCTCACAAAATTCCCACAAGTATCAACAAGCTCCAAAAATCCACAACTCCTTCCAATTCCTCTCCTCTCCAAAATACACAAGACTAAAAATGAAACTTCCAACCCCAAAACAAACAAGAGGATCAAATAAATAGAGAAAATAGAGGAGGGATGATGTGGCTCCAAGTAGGATGCCACCTCCTTTTCCTCCACTCCACATCATTTGGTCAACATCAAATTCCAATGCACCATTAATAAGTGGTTGAAAGAAAGGCAAGCACCTTACACACTCCAATCTAAGCCCACTTCCCGTCAAAGGACAAAATTAAATTTTGAAAGAAAGTGCAATTAATATTTTTACCCTTTTATCCCCCCAAAACACCTAAAAGACCCTAAATTTGGCCTTCCAACCCATAGGTAGGGTTGGCATGGGGTTTTAAGAGGTGTGGGACAAGTTTGACTTGTCCCACAAGCTTTGAAATTTGGCCTCCAAGGCCAAATTCGAGTTTCCCATGTGGGGTAGAGTGTGCTACACTCAAACTCAAACACACACATCAATCCACACAAAATCCCAAGTAAATCAAATCCTAATAAATGAACTCTCTTAGGTCACATCTTTTAATTAGTTTAGGACAATTTCAAATTAACTTAATTAACCCACTACAACCCATGGCTAACAAAGGGGTAAACTCCAATCCAAGGAAAATGAATAATAACATAAGTAAAATTTCACTTACTAAGAGCAACACATACTAACATAATAAAAGGAAAAGTTAAAACAAAACAACACATGATCCCTAGGTCACAATTTTCCCTTTACCAGATAATTCTAACACACACACAATTACTTGTTGCCATGGTGACCTTAGCTGGATTCTTCTCGAATTCCGATGTGGTTGGTCTCCACTCCCCAATTTTGTTGTGAATATAATATACCTGCAGCATGAGAATACCTCCTTGGCTGTTGGCGCATTAAAACATTCATGCCAAATATACAATATAATCTAAAATAAACGACACATGATTTACTATCATCTATGCAAGTATGATATCACTAACACTTTCTAGCACATTTCTATTCCACATATCATTTATATCAAAACGATCATCACATTAGTCCAATTATCAAGTTCTACTCAATATGATTAAACATATCACATGTCATAATTAAAGATAAATAACCCTGTCAAAAGTATACAAATATCGTCATCAAATGTCCACCAGTAAACCATATGCATCATATAAAGATTAAATCAATAACAGTTCAATGTCTATAATATCTACTAGCATGCTAAATCAAGAAACCATAATAAATCCATAGTGAAGTAATCGAGTCTCAAAAACATCAAAACAAAATACATTTAATTGTTTTTGCCCATTATGTAAGAGGACTAACCATAAGTTGTCGAGGAAATATAATACACATCAAAAGAGATGAAGGTTCAAGCTTATTTCATATAAACTTACTTCCATTAGAATCACAATTGTTCTCGTAATATGGTTGTTTTAGTTCCAACTTTAATTTGTTTCAATTAAGCATTTACATGACATAATTTTATTTTATTTTATTTTTAGTAGGACTCTATACTAGCTCAAATGCCTAGTCCAACCAAAAACAATTTGTATCCATTCTTAACAAAAAATTTAAAGCTTAAATCTACCATAAGAACTTGTAAGAAAAATCTATTCTAAAACATTATCGGATATACTCTTTATCTCTTTTCATTAACATTGTTTCTTAGGTATCTTTTTTTTGTGTCACTTTAAGACATGTAGAGTTACGAAAGTACCCATCTAACATTTCAAAGAAGTATTTCTTTTGTTGTCTCAATTTTTCTCACCAAGGCAATTCATATTCTCTTTAACATAAGTAAATGTCTAATTGATTTATAAAGACTCCAAGAGTGACATTATTCCTAACCTCAAATTCTTTTTTACTCTTATATGATTTACTCTTACATCGCATTATGGTCTAATTGTTAGCCTCATTTTATAACATTTGTAAAAAAATAACACATCTTCCAATAATGGATTCACTACTACTAAGGAGTGTATCCCAAAATGACAATCAATTATTTTCTCTTATACACCGCAATGTTAATGCATGTTGCATAAATGACATCCACTTGTGTAATTTAATGCCACCATGATATTAACCATTTGAATATCATAGGAAAGCTCACTGTGTTTTGGTTTTGGGCCATTCTTAGAGTACCAAGGATGGAAGGGGCACATAAACATGGGGTAATAAGAACCCTTTTTAGCATTTCTATTAAGTCAATTTATTTTAAATCAGAATTGCATTTTCTAAGAGTCATGTATAATTTCTACCAACAAGTTAACCCCTAATGAGTTGAGGTTTTGAGTATAATTAATTGCACCTATGGATCTCGTAAACTATATATGATTTTAAAGTGAGTAGACATTTTTATGATAGATAACCTTCACTTAAATACAAAGGGGATATGTTTTTGGTAACCAAGGTAATAAATTTAGTTGAGAGGACCAAGAGTTCATTAACAAGAGTTTAAATCATAGAACAACTATTTTACTATCTCCATTTGTGTTGTAATTGGAAGCCATGTTACCATGTAATTCATTCGATGATGAAGTTAATTTATAGAAATAACTTCGTAAGACTTAAGTCCACTAGAATACTATGGGAGTAATAGCTCTGGGGTTACTCCATTAAAAATAAATTCAGGTCATTCCTAATTGTCGGCTCAATACGATAATGCTAAACATACCGACCATGATGGTAATACAAATCTAGGTCTTATTTACCTAAGCTAGGAGGTTCCATCTAGCAAAAGTTGAAATTCATTTTACGGTTTCAATTTATTTTGGGCTAAGAAAGATCATGCAAGAAAGGTAGATATGCCCAAGTTTTAAGCTAAGGCCAATTGTTTTATTTAGATTTCTTTATTACATTTTTAAGGTGAGGTGTACATAACATGAACTATTTAATCAAAATTACCAAATGGAGGTGCACTACAATAAGCATTAGGTATTAATTTAAATTTCAATTTTAACATATATATTCAACTTTAAAATACAAATTTTGAGATCAAAATAATGTCCTTAGATGAAAATATCCCAAGCATCGCTAAAACTAGAAACATACACATACTACCAATTTCATCAATAATTATTTCAATGTCAATTGAAAAATATGGTTCAGCCAACATTTATATTATTTCAAAATAAAATAAAATAATACATAGTGAATTACAACCACGCCATTTTTGCCACCTTTCCCATCTGCCGAAAACCATGTGACATAAATCAACGATATAAATCGTTGGCATGGCATCCACTCTAATCTAGCATAATTAACATTTTAGATTTCCCATTTTAATATAATAATAATTACAATTTGTATTCGAAAGAAAACTTTTAGAGACATGTATTCTTTTAATATGTGTGAGATCCAAAAGTTAATTGTGAAACACTATTTTTCCAATCGTTAAAATTCATCAAAAAAGCCTTACATAGGAGTTCAAATAATTTCCTTTACAAGATATAACAAGCTCCCAAGGATTTGGTAGCGCCGAAGTCTAAGACTTTTGTGTCCAGGAAAATTTCAATTTACATTTTTAGTCTATATATAATAAAAACGTTGAAATCGAGGTCGAAGCCTTTAACAAGAAATGCACTTCAAACCTTGTCTTCTAATTAGTGCAATACTTTCACCATTGTCAAGTATGTTAAACATGCCCACATTATACCAAGTATTTTCTCGATGAGATTTGTTTTGTATTGGTTTTATGGCTACAACAGCAATACGATGATCGGCTTTTTCTTGGCCATTGGTCGATATGAACTAGTTACTCATGATTACAATCTTCATGGACATAAGAAATCTTGTCTTGTCTTCCCAAACATGTCACATAAAATTACACTTCATGTAATCACGTACTCTTTTATAAAATGTCCTATACATTTTAATGATAATTCACATGTTAGTTTCAAAATAACATAATCAGAACTAGAAAATGGTTTTCTGGGAACATGGTCACCAGATATTTCCTCAAGCTCTAACTCTCCACCACTTACCTTGATCTAGTTTCTAACTCCACCAAATATTCTAAATTACATAGGCCTACAAAATGCCTTAGAAAAACTATCAAGAAGATTTTTTTACATGAACTAAAGGTCCTAGAAATTATCCGGTAAATATACTAGTGGTCTACTTAAGGTGGGAAATTATTTCATTTTTTCAGTGGTCCAAACGAAGGTCGATACGAAACACAACCGTTAAGTTTTAGCATCTTCGGGAGAGAGCATAAATGGGTAGTTAGACTCTTTGTGAGGAGTGGTGAAGAAAGTAAAAATAGTCAACTTGGGTTAATATAAAATTTTATGTGACTCTCCTTATATCAAGGAACACATATGGCGATTGACCTCTCTTTTACAGGTTTCAAAAAGGTTATTTAATAATTCTCTAAATTTGGTGTTTTTCTTTTTCTTTTTTCTTTTTTCAACTTTTCAAGTAAAGAAAAAGGTCAAGTTTAGTTGATGAATTGTCTACCTTTCTTCAACAATAATAGTGGGCACAAGAACTTGATTTGGATACTCCGAGTTATATCGTATGAGGTTATGGGAGTGTCAAGCATAGTTGATGTTTAAAAAGGTAAGATAGTTTTGAAAATCACAATGTGGGGTTTTATTTCTTTACACTATTTATGTTTTGCTACATATAGAATTGTAGAATTATTTAGCTGGTTTAATGTTTCTAATATAATGCAATCTGAAGAACCAAATTACAAAAATTATAGAATATAAAGATAAGGAGACCATGCCTAGAAATGATCGAGTCCATAGTTCAAGGGGTGCTTAAGGTGGGTTTGTACTGTGGTCCAACGGGGCCACCATTAATTTTCTGGATCTCACCAAAACATTTCATTGCAACCCCCTAGATTTAACTTGATTCACACATGTCTTAATAGAGCACTCAAAACTAGAACATATCATAAATTCATTCCCATGCACATGGTTTGCGCGATGTCCAAGCCCTTCTAGCCTAACTATCCTATCTTCAACACACATTGAGAGTGATGAATAAGGTGGACTGATTAGGTGATTATATTCATTCAAAAAAAAAGAAATAACAACTCTCCATACTATCCATTCTTGCTGATTTTTTTTTTTCGATTCCATATTTTGGATATACGTTTACTAGAGCATTTGCTAACTTTATAACATCCGACAAAATATTTGTCTCTTTTAAGTTTTGATGGGTGCCCATACCCTGTCTTCTAAATATCCCATTTGGGCATAATGAAAGGAACGACACAAATATTGCCGTGAAATAAGCAGGATACAAGGGAGGCACTTCCCAATCCAAACTTATAAACTCAATTGTAGGCAATTGGTAAAAATATGTTGAAAATTTAAAATCTTATCTAAATTCTTATAAAAACATATCACTCAATCATTACATTAATCAATGTTAGTATTTTAATGCAGATGTAACATGAGTATATAAATTCACCATAAAGGAATAAAAATGAATCCCAAATGACATTGATTACTACAGTATAAATAGATCATGCACTCTAAATCTCCAATTTTCACAAGAAATTCTGGTGATCTTGTTGGTCGTCAAATAGACTTTTAAGAAGAGCAATAGTCAGGGGACAAGAAGTCCCTCCTCTTAATGGAGAGGTTCCCTTATTTAGGAACAACCTATTTACAAATGTACAGACATGATTTGTTGGTTAAACTTGGATATCGTTGAAAGTGTTTTCTATGAAGACTCATCAATTACAAAGGGACGAGGAAATGAGAGGGTGAGAATGAGCGTAAAGGCAACATGCAGAATTATAGATAATGGGTGAGTAATTGCTTTATGTATGCAGTCAAAAGTCACAATGAATTAAAAACAAGATCATTTGTATCGTATAAATAAGATGGAATTTAGAGACACAAAGTTCGTCAAAGTAACATCTGCTTAACAGACACAAAGTTTCTTAACGTGAATACGATTTACATCAATCATAGGAAACAAAGTTCCTTCGTTATACAAGATCACCAAACAAGTAAGATTAACAAACTGAGACAAATGATCTTCACAAAGAAAATAAAATGAAAGCTTCCGTAGATAACTGAGATCGGATAGACAAAGAATAGAAAGCCCTTCTCAGTATTGATTTCTTTATAATCTATTTACACTTTCAGAAATAAGCCAAGTTCTTCCTCCTCTTTTCTCGAATTTACGGCGTGGAAAGGCCATTATATAGCTTACAAATCAGTTACTCCTTCCTAACCATTTCTTTAATCAAGAATGCTAAGGACCATGCTTAATCGTAACGCCTTAACTTCTTAAGCTAAAGAAAACGGAAGGAATAGGAAGAAGAAGACGAATGAAGAAGGAGACACGTGGGCACAACCACTGAGAGGACCCACCGTCTTTGAAACATTGCTTGAATTTTCTTCCACGATCAGCTATGTCCTCGCCTGAGGACACACCTGAATTTTTCATCTTGAGGATGACAATGAATATCTTTGAAAACTGATGTAACCAGCTGTAAATCTTGAGAGCTCCGCCCTTCTCGCCAAATTGTTTGTCCTGAAATTTGATCTTCATGGATTGAGCAAGACGATTTGCTGAGCCGAACTTAAATTCATATTTTAAAGCATATTTAGAGTTGAAATGGAAAACTAAGATGAATCGCATTAGGTTCACTGCAGGACATGTGAGACGCGAAAGGCAGCGACAACACGCGGTTCGGAAGGCGATCTCAAAGTGAAGCAGGGAGAAGGTGCACAAATGCATTTTAGGACATTTGGGACGAAACGACGCGAAGGCACGCGTCGGGTGTTTAAAGTAGAAATTGGAGCAGTTTGCACTTTTGGCTTCAGTGGACACTTGGAACAAAAATGTGCGAAGTGCGCGACTTTCAGGCGTTTGGAGCAAT
>CM031242.1:985973623-986106123 GCA_018340775.1 Taxus wallichiana var. yunnanensis
AGTTGCTGCATTGCTTACACAAGACCATTTAGCCTTCTAACCCCTAAATAAACAAGAGGATCAAATAAATAGAGAAAATAGAGGGAGGAATGAGGTGGCTCCAAGTGAGGATGCTACCTCCTCTTCCCTCCACTCCACATCATTTGGTCAACATCCAGGAATTCCAATGCACCATTAATAAGTGGTTTGAAAGAAAAGTGACACCTTACACACTCAATCTAAGCCCCATCTCCTCAAAGGACAAAAATTACATTTTGAAAGAAAGTGCAATTAATATTTTTACCCTTTTATCCCCAAAACACCTAAAAGACCCTAAATTTGGCCTTCTGACCCATAGGTAGGGTTGGCGTGGGTTTTAAGAGGTGTGGGACAAGTTTGACTTGTCATGGCTTTGAAATTTGGCCTCCAAAGGCCAGATTCAAGTTTCCTAATAATGGGAGTAGAAGTGTGCTTTACACTCAAACTCAAACACACACATCAATCCACACAAAATCCCAAGTAAATCAAATCCTAATAAATGAACTCTCTTAAGTCACATCTTTTAATTAGTTTAGACAATTTCAAATTGGCTTAATTAACTCTCACAAACCCATGGCTAACAAAGGTAACTCGTCAGGAAAATGAATAATGACATAAGTAAAAATTTCACTTACTTAAAGCAACACATACTAACCTAAACAAAAGAAAAGTTAAAACAAAACAACACATGATCCTAGGTCACAATTTTGCCTTTACTAGATAATTCTAACATACTTTTACAATTACTTGTTGCCATGGTGACCTTAGTTGGATTCTTCTCGAATTCCGATGTGGTTGGTCTCCACTCCCCCAATTTTGTTGTGAATATAATATACCCGCAGACGGCAGATTACCTCACTTGGCACTGCTGGCCACATTAAAACATTCATACCAAATATACAATATAATCTAAAATAAGCGACACATGATTTACTATCATCTATGCAAGTATGATATCACTAACACTTACAGCACATTTCTATTCCACATATCATTTATATCAAGCTTGATCATCACATTAGTCCAATTATCAAGTTCTACTTCAATATGATTAAACATGTCATATGTCATAATTAAAGATAAATAACCACTATCAAAAATATCCAAATATAAGTCATCAAATGTCCACCAAGATAAACCATATGTTATCATATAAGATTAAATCAATAGCAGGTTCGACAATATACTATAATATCTACTAGCATGCTAAATCAAGAAACCATAATAAATCCATAGTGCTGCAGGTAATCGGTACCTCTAGAATACATCAAAACAAAATGAGGTTCAGAAGGAAGTGGCGCGATCATCTCCCTCCCCTTAGACTCCCAGAATTCTCCTGGAAGTCAATTTGGAAAAGGTGTGGAAATTGTCTCTGTTCAGCAAAGTAGCATCCTCCAGTAGCTGCAGTCTCATCATACCTATCCCATTGGACCCGAACACCGATCAATCTCTACGCCGCACGAAGGCCCGTGTACTGCGCGATCCCAAAATCACGCATTACGGGCTCCACCATCACCTCGCCACCTGATCCTTGCACTCCATGATGGTTCCAGATCTAGCACATCACGAGTTGGATCGAAATATATCTCCCTAGCATAGAAACGTGAAATACATCATGGGTACAGCGAGATAAGCTGGTGGCAATCTTCAGGTAATAGGCCAAGGAACCGAGGGCACTCCAAGAGATCTCAAAGGGACCCACAAACCTAGGAGTAAGCTTAGAACCTTTTCCATAACGGATAGGGCTCTTATGCAAGTGTCTTTACACGAAGAAACACCCTCAGTGCCTCACCTCAAATATGATCTACATCCTCATGCTGGTCTGTATACTTCTTAACGTCATCACTGCGCCCCAACTCTGCCGTCTCTGTGATCAAGTCAACACCGTTGCTTTTGTCCATATCCTATAACAAAGCCGGCCCAAGGGAAACCCCATGTCTCGATCCTATCCTAGCTAAGAGGTGTCTACACTCTCTAGTTATATAATGCACTGAAAAGGACTCCATGCCTATAGAGAGCCTGGAAACTATTATTGTAGGCAAACTCCACCAAATACGGGGTATACTCCTCCCATCTCGGCGATGATCCATACATACATCCTCGACAAGCATATCTCTCTAAAATCTAATTCACCCTCTCTCGTCTCATCCATCTTTGTATCATAGGGTGATAAGTTGTGCTGAAATTAATCCTCGTCCCGAGGAACGTGCATGGTGGTCCGAAATGGGAGGTGTCTGAAAGGGTCGCGGTCATGAAATGATCTTCATGAATCCCCATGTAATCGATAATCTCATCAAAGGTATATGTTCTTTGTACATGCGTACTTACCTGTATAGAGTGGTCTTCACTCGGAGAAAAAGTGAGCTACCATTCGTCAATTTATCCCACTTTTTGTAACCATGATGGCGTCGTGATGGTACCTCGACATAGGTAATCCAATGATGTAAATCCATGAAATGGTGTCCCACTTCCATAGCAGGTATGGCGTGAGGATAAGAAGGCCACTGATCACTTGATGCTCCAAATGCCTTCACCCTCAGGCTCTAAATAGTCAAGGATACAAATGTTTACAGTATGTCTCAAGTCCTCTCCCAAGTGCAACTCTCTCAGGGAGGTGGCGGTATCTTCACCACCGGATGCAGGCTGAATAAGGTGCACGATGAGCCTGGCTGTCAAAATGTCTATTGTCTCAAGCCTCCATCTCTGGGGAACATATATCCGACCCTCGTGTCTCGAGAAGACTCATACTCTAATGAAAATCCATCAAATCTCCTCGAGGGCCTCTCCCGAGACTCCATCCACCTGCTTTTGCACAAGGTAGAAACTATCGCAGAGAAGGCTGCTGCAAGATTCTACTCCGTAATCATTGTCACTTTGAGGTAGCTATAGCCACATGTCTTCGCTACTCAAGGCATCTCCAGAACTACATTCTCCTTCCCTTTCACATGCTCTATCCATGTCATACTCACGTAGTAACTCCATCCAACGTCAGCGGCGAGCTTGGGAGATTGAGCCGGCGTGAAGAGGTGGCGAAGACTCAGTGATCGGCCTTGAGTATAAATCTCACAAGCGAAGAAAATGCCTCCACCGCACTAAGGCACGCACTCTGGTTCTGCAAGCTCATGGTCATGGGTCGGATAATTGAGCTCATAATCTTTGAGTTTGCAGACTCAAAGGCAAACGACTCTACCTCTCCCCGCAATAACACACCTCCAAGTCTACCAAGGAAGCATCTCGTTTCAAATGTAGAACTCACCTGGCTGGATCTCGCATCGCAAGAATAGGTGCTTCTGTGAGGCATTCCTTAGTGTCTTCAGGTACTCCTAAGGCCTACTGTCAAGCATCTATCTATCGACCTTAAAAAATTCTTCCTTTCAACATAAGAGAAGTGATAGGGTGCGTAACTCCGAGAAAAGTCTCAACAAACCTCCTGTAATACCACCCAGACCCATTGACTACGCACTTTGTGTCACACTAGTAGGTGCTTGGGCAATCCATGATGGCTCAAATCTTGGAAGAGATCAACCGCGATACTTCCCTCGAAAATGATGTGGCCCAAATATCGCACTCAGCCGAAAGAACGCACACTTCTCCAAGTTCCCGTGCAAGGCTGCGCCTGTTTTCAGAAGACATGAAGAACCCAAAAGGTGCTCTCGTTGCTCCTCACGTGTGCGTGAGTAAATCAGAATGTCATCTGGCGAAGATGAGCACGAAGCGATGCAGGAAGGTCCTAAATACCCCATTCATCAAACTCATAAACAACTGCCAGGGGCATTCAAGTGGCAGGCCGAAAGGTACCATCGTGAACTCGTAGTGGCCATATCTCATACTTCGGAATGTCTTTATCTTGTGGAATATCTATCTCCCGCAATCCTGAGGTTAAATTTGCATGGTACCACTTAAGATCTTGAGTATCTTAGAGAAACCTGTAGCCCCCTTCTATCCGATCAAATAAATCATCAATGCGTAGCGGTAAATGCCATTTTTTATCGGTTACTTTATTCAACCGGTGAGCGGTAGTCAATACACAAATCAAGAGATCCATCCTTCTTCTTTACTGCGAATCAGCTGGTACCCTCACAGGATACACTAGGACGAATTAGGCCTTCTCTCGAGAAGGTCCTCAAGCTGCAACTTGAGCTCACATGTACAGGAAGTAGTCATCCGATAGGGTGCTCGTTAGATAGGCTCTGCGCACTAGGAAATAGATCTAATGGAAGTCGATCTCATGTGGGGGAGGTAATCCCAGATGATCCTGCTAGAAATGCATCGTTAAACTTCGATAAGATGGGATGGTCATCGAGAGAAGGTCCTAGACTCATCCTCGATCCGTCACTGACCGCTAGTGTAAACATCATCGACACCCCTGTCACAAGATCACACGCTTAAGTCGCATAGCCGAGAGATGGTGCGAATGGATACGGCCCTCCTAACTCCCAGATATCACGGACTTCTACTCCAAGATCATCTGCTGCAAGCAATAGTCTTGTGGTAGCAATCCACTCTAGCTCAGTGAGCTGGAAAACCAATCCATGCCTAAAATGATGCCATAAGATCCTACATGGAAGGATCCGGTCGAAGATCGTATAGCGAAAGGTGAAGCATCCCAAATCTACTACACACTCTTGACTTGGAGTCTGGAAATCTTGGCACGGAAAGCCATCTCTGCAACATCCCAACTACGACCCTGATACCTTTACCTAGCGCTTTATTCTCTAACGCTCTACTAAGGATGGTGCAATAAAAAGAATCGAAGAACGAGAATCGAAATAATATAGAGACCGGAAATACCGCGACCAACACTACCCCGTCGTCTCGATCATAGTAGCATTTACCGATGCTCACTGGCAGTTCTCGACCGCGCATAGATCCCATGACTCCATGCCATATCTCGATAGTAGGCTTTCGGAGCCTCTCGTGTCTTACCCTCGTTAGTGGTTAGCAGTGGGCAATCTCTCGAATGATGTCCAGCAGAAACACCACAACCATAACCAACTACCTGGGTCCTCTCTAGTGGGAAGCTTAAGCCTGGGACTCTATATGATCGAGATAGAGATCTTGACGATCCTGGGGCTTATGGATCGTGAGGTCTTTCTTTGACGAGCTCCTGTGCCGACTAAGCTCTCGGTGCACCTGTGTCTGATGGGACCCCTAGGAGGAGGCTCCCATGCCTACGTCCTCTCTGCGCGTATCAAATCTCCGAGGAGGTCGGTAAGGTATGGCGGGTCTATATCACTGCTGGGCTGCTTCTTTGCCATGGGTGGCACGAATGAATAGATTGCTCGAACTTTGTCCACCTCGTGGAGGAGGAACCCACGCCTTTGACTTGGCCTACTATCCCGTATTTACTGGATATGGCTCCGAACTCTGTCTCTAGCCTGCCAAGCTGCGTCTTTCCCCGGTGTCTCCTCTCTACAATATAGGCCTTCTCTATGGCCTCTACTAATGTCTCTGTGGGTAGTGAATGCACACTGCGCCCTAAATCAAGTTGGGCCCTTGATGAACTCGTGAATCCATACTGCTCATCTCGCATATAATCGACATATCGGGTAGGTCCAGGGAAATCGACCCTCATACTCGCTCATTACATCATGCCGATGCTCGACGGAGGTCATGAAACTCATCTATGCAATCGTTGTATAAACCTCCGGTAAATACTTGCTCTGAAATGCTCCTCAAACAATTCCTAGGTAATCATCTCCAAGTCAACATGGAGTTTCGCTCCTCGGTCCTCCACTGACTCCCGCCTCCATCCTTCAAAGAAGGATTGCAACACGAGATTTTGTGTTGCTAGATAAGGGCAAGCTTGAAGCATCCGTTGCTCAAGCTCACTAACCAGTGCCTCTCGCCCGAAAACCGCTGTATCACCCAATAGTGAGATGGTCGAGTAACCCGTGGATCTCCCGATATGGTCTAGTGAGATGACATATGGTGAATCCTAGGTCTATCTCGAATGCTCCTCCTCTGCTCACAGTGGCTCCGAGACTGTCGCCCCTATGTCCTAAGATCCTATCCCCATGTCCTCTCTATGGTGACTCGCCCTGGCCGACTCCGCACGGAAGTTCTCGCCCCGTGCTCCTCGTCTCATTTGTGTGGGGATGCACAGGCATCTACCGATGGCTCCAAACTATGTCTAGCAAGTCGTCCTCCCAAGGGCTCTCTGCGTATATAACGGCATTGACATCCTGGAGTGTCTGCGGCAAGATCTGAGGTAGGATGGCCGCGGGCGACCTGCTCGGCGGTGGTATGTCTAGGTCTATATTTTTAAGAGAGACCCTCGCCCAATCTGCGCCTCCCGCAAAGATCTGGCGAGAGTTAGTTCATCATTCTAGGTCTTGTGCCGCTTTTCTAAATTTTTTGTTTACTATAATTATCAACATTGTGGTTTTATATTTTTAAAAGAATCTACTTTGTACTAAGTTAAATGTTCCTATTTTGTGTTCTCTACATGTTCCCAAGGGTCCAAGCTTTGAACCCTTGGCTCTGATACCAAAATGTAACAACGCAAAACAACTACGCTCACGACGACGAGAACTTGCTTCCAAGAATATCCAACCCGAAAATGTGACAATTTTTTTTTTTAAGATCGAAATTAAGAGAACTAGTTTAGAATTGCAATACATTTAAATCGGGTCGCTTTGTTATAGTGTCAAGGGCAGGATAAAAAAAAAAAAAGAATTCTAGTTAGGTCGCCAAGGCCTCCCTAACATCCTTCTCGGCATTAGCGTTGCTGCCGAGCTCGGCATCAATGAGCCGGATATTATCCAGAAGGTCATTTAACCTTGCCTCTTCAATACCTTAAGAACATGAGCCGGCGAAGAAAAATCCTCGTGTCATGATCGTAACTCAACAATCGAACATTAAAAAGGGGAAAGAATTTAGTTACTCTTCTTTGTCTACTCATCTTAATTTGGTATAAAAGGGATAAATTTAGAATTAAAATTTAAAATGACATATATGTATTATCAAAAATTTCATTAGGTAGAACTATATACTTAATAACATAAGGTCGAAATTGAACAAAGGGGACATGAGACTTTTCAAGGAGGGAAGTATTCAAATTTCAGTTTGACAGCAAGATTGGGGTGGGTGGCTTTAATGGCCACCTGCCAACCATCAAGACTCCTCCCACTCCTTGGCGTGCACGCTTCTTCCAACCGGCCGCCTAAAACATTGAATTCACTTTATTTTGCAAATCTACATTCTACCCAGTCGCCCTGTCATTCTTCCACTGTCCCGGCCACGTGCAATCAATATGGTGGTTAAGGATGAAGCCACGGACTTGGTCAGTGTAGTAGGTGTAAATGCCAATTCATTCACCTGCATCGCATGGAAAAGATCGAGGTGGTTACAATTGAAGTCATGGATCAATGGAACAGCCGCTAGTTCGATTTGTTCACCAGCCACGTGTAATTTGGCTTGGGAGAGTGAAGAAAGATCTAAAAGCGTGAGTGGAGGAAAATCCCATAGAGGTAAATCTGTTTCATATCAGAATATTCATGAAGCCCCATTTGTTTTGCATTTATAAGAGCATTTCAGAGTGTATGAGGTTACAAATGAGCTTAACAGGCGTGACACAATGCTTTTTCTTTTTCTGCCTGCATCTAAGCGAGCAAGGAGGAGGGTGTGGAGACGTCTGTGCGAGGAGGGGTAGGTTACTTCCATCAAACAATGGGGCCACAAGCTAAGGTGTGCTCGGCCGAATCCATGGCCGCATGAAAGCAATGCAACCCTTTGAGAGCATTTCCAACAAGTAGGTTACCAACTATGTTGTCTGTTCATTCAGATCGAATGCATCCTCAAATTCTGAGTTCGCCTTCAAGATATTCGCATCAAAATCACCTAAGGGACAGAGTAATTGGAGTTCGGCCTGGCAGGTCTCCGCTAATTGAAGAATAGACTCGACATTTGATGCGAGCAGCACTTTTTTTTTTCTCTATGTAGTTTTGGGCGGACGTCACTTTTAGATGAAATAATACTTGCGTGGGTGGCTCCAGAATCTGGCCTTAGAATTACTACATATAATTTCATTGGAATCCTTGACTCTGATTTGTCAAAGTTCTCAGTTACAAATATCATCTCAGGGAATTTTCATTTATAGCAAAATAGAAAGATTTCCATGGAAAATGGTATGCAAATTGTGAGCTATCACATGTAAAACGTGTGAAAGTATAGTTTGGTGACCCATATATACACGTTTTGGAATTGGATAGTGCTTCCTTTCCACACGGCTCAAGTATTATCATATTACTTCAAACTCATTGGTAGTGATAGATTTGCATATACGATAACTCCATATCTCACAATTATTTTATATTGGAATGGTCACAACCATTTCAAATGACATTAAACCATTGATCATGTATGCATTCGACCACGAATTTGAGGGTAAATTATAATTCAAGTCATTTTTATTTAATATCAAGGTTTGAACTTATCCAATAATTTAGGATATTAATGTTAGTCTTCTTTTTGTGTTATAATGTCGTGGTTGGCGTGTCTTGTGTTTTATGGTTTAAGGTACTCTTGAATTTGTCAAAATCATTATAAACATATATGATAAAGTTTAAATTGTTAGATGTGTGTTCAATTGTATTTTCTTTCCAACATTCCACAAAAGAATTCAACAACATTTCCAATAAATTTTCGAGTAAGAAATACTAACATTTCAATACAACTTTCCTTCAAAATCTTGTTACAACATTTCCTACTTCATGTGGAAACAAATTTACAATATTGGAAGTTAAAATACAAAGCAATATTACATTTTTCCTCCACTCAAGGTGGGTAAAGTACATGGTGGTTTCACATTGTCATCAACAAGGTGGCTCCTCCATAGTTTTCTTGATTCACAACAAAATAAGGGGAGAGGCAATGTTCTCCTCCCAACCAAATACCCAATAGAGAAGAGAAGCCATCCTCTCCATTGGCCCCGAGCCCCAACCACATCACAATGAGAGAGAATCCAACTCATGGAAACTACAAGCTTCCACATAACTAAACATAAAATTTCACATGCATTCCATAATCCTTCAAAACAAGGTAATCAACAACACCACAAGAGGGAAAACAATCACAACAACAAGTCACAAGGCTTACTAAGAAAGCCACTCTTAATGGGAATGGGTGCCACCTAAAAGCCTCCAATGCAACACAATACCCCTAATAACTCTTATGCCTCCCTCAAGTACCCTTATTCCTCCATTCACTCTTATGCCTCCTCAACTCTTATGGCTCCTCAAAGTAAAACAAGAAGAAAATGCAAGCATTTCTCTTACAAGGTGGGCACCCAACCCAAACTCCCTCCTCAAGAACATGATCTCTTATGCCTCCCTCAATTAAACTCCCCATAGTCTCCTCCCACTCCCAACTTAGGCATTCTACCCATTCCCAACAAGCATTGCAACAACAAAAATTCAACACAACATATGTACTCATTCATATAACAAAAAGAAGAAAACATAATACAACAAAGGTGAAGCTCCTACCTTTCCATGGTAGAGCTTGCTCCAAGTATGAAGTCTCAAATCCCTCCAAGATCAAGCAAGCATCCACAAGCTCTCACAAAATTCCCACAAGTATCAACAAGCTCCAAAAATCCACAACTCCTTCCACCTCTCCTCCTCTCTCAGAAATACACAAGACTAAAATGAAACTTCCAACCCCAAAACAAACAAGAGGATCAAATAAATAGAGAAAATAGAAGGAGGAATGATGTGGCTCCAAGTAGGATGCCACCTCCTCTTCCCTCCACTCCACATCATTTGGTCAACATCCAATTTCCAATGCACCATTAATAAGTGGTTGAAAGAAAGGAAAGCACCTTACACACTCAATCTAAGCCCACTCCCTCAAAGGACAAAAATTAAATTTTTTGAAAGAAAGTGCAATTAATATTTTTACCCTTTTATCCCCCAAAACACCTAAAAGACCCTAAATTTGGCCTTCCAAACCCATAGGTAGGGTTGGCATGGGGTTTTAAGAGGTGGGACAAGTTTGACTTGTCCACAAGCTTTGAAATTCGGCCTCCAAGGCCAAATTCGAGTTTCCCATGTGTAGGTAGAGTGTGCTACACTCAAACTCAAACACACACATCAATCCACACAAAATCCCAAGTAAATCAAATCCTAATAAATGAACTCTCTTAGGTCACATCTTTTAATTAGTTTAGGAAAATTTCAAATTGACTTAATTAACCCCCTACAACCCATGGCTAACAAAGGGGTAAACTCCAATCCAAGGAAAATGAATAATGACATAAGTAAAATTTCACTTACTAAGAGCAACACATACTAACCTAAACAAAAAAGGAAAAGTTAAAACAAAACAACACATGATCCCTAGGTCACAATTTTCCCTTTACCAGATAATTCTAACACACACACAATTACTTGTTGCCATGGTGACCTTAGCTGGATTCTTCTCGAATTCCGATGTGGTTGGTCTCCACTCCCCAATTTTGTTGTGAATATAATATACCCGCAGTAACGAGAACACCTCCTTCGGCCTGTTGGCCGCATTAAAACATTCATGCCAAATATACAATATAATCTAAAATAAATGACACATGATTTACTATCATCTATGCAAGTATGATATCACTAACACTTTCTAGCACATTTCTATTCCACATATCATTTATATCAAAACGATCATCACATTAGTCCAATTATCAAGTTCTACTCAATATGATTAAACATATCACATGTCATAATTAAAGATAAATAACCCTGTCAAAAGTATCCAAATATCGTCATCAAATGTCCACCAGTAAACCATATGCATCATATAAAGATTAAATCAATAACAGTTTAATGTCTATAATATCTACTAGCATGCTAAATCAAGAAACCATAATAAATCCATAGTGAGGTAATCAGTCTTGAAAACATCAAAACAAAATGAGGTCGAAGGGAAGTGGGCACTATATCCCCCTCCCCTTAGACTCGAATTCCTCTTGGAAGTCACCTGACAATCTCCATAAACTACATAATTAAATTCCATATTTCCAATTACATAAAAAGTTCCTAATTCTCTCGTTCTTATGCTAAAGGTTTGTTTGTTAAAATACGTTTAGTTTACCTTTAATTGTTTTTGCCCTTATTATGTAAGGGGACTAACCATAAGTTGTCGAGGGAAATATAATACACATCAAAAGAGATGAAGGTTCAAGCTTCCCTTTCATATAAACTTACTTCCATTAGAATCACAATTGTTCTCGTAATATGGTTGTTTTAGTTCCAAATTTAGTTTGATTCAATTAAGCATTTACATGACATAATTTTATTTTATTTTATTTTTAGTGGACTCTATACTAGCTCAAATGCCTAGTCCAACCAAAAACAATTTGTATCCATTCTTAACAAAATTTAAAGCTTAAATCTACCATAAGAACTTCAAGAGAAAATCTATTCCTAAAACATTATCAGATATACTCTTGTTTCTCTTTTCATTAACATTGTTTCTTAGGTATCTTTTTTTTTGTGTCACTTTAAGACATGCAGAGTTACGAAAGTACCCATCTAACATTTCAAAGAAGTATTTCTTTTGTTGTCTCGAATTTTTCTCTCACCAAGGCAATTCATATTCTCTTTAACATAAGTAAATGTCTAATTGATTTATAAAGACTCCAAGAGTGACATTATTCCTAACCTCAAATTCTTTTTACTCTTATATGATTTACTCTTACATCGCATTATGGTCTAATTGTTAGCCTCATTTTATAACATTTGTAAAAAAAATAACACATACTGCTTCAATAATGGATTCACTACTACAAGGAGTGTATCCCAACACGAGACAATCCAATTATTTTCTCTTATACACCGCAGTTGTTAATGCATGTTGCAACCAAGACATCCACTTGTGTAATTTAATGCCACCATGATATTAACCATTTGAATATCATAGGAAAACTACCTGTGTTTTGGTTTTGGGCCATTTATTAGAGTACGGAAGGGGAACTGGGCACATGGGGTAATAAGAACCCTTTTTTAGCATTTCTATTAAGTCAATTTATTTTAAATCTAATTGCATTTTCTAAGAGTCATGTATAATTTCTACCAACAAGTTAACCCCTTAATGAGTTGAGGTTTTGTATAATTGCAATTGCACCTATGGATCTCAGCCCCAACTATATATGATTTTAAAGTGAGTAGACATTTTTATGATAGATAACCTTCACGAAATACAAAGGGGATATGTTTTTGTAACTAAGGTAATAAATTTAGTTGAGAGGGACTGAAGAGTTCATTAACAAGAGTTTAAATCATAGAACAACTATTTTACTATCTCCATTTGTGTTGTTTGGAAGCCACAAGGAATTCATTCGATGATGAAGTTAATTTATAGAAATAACTTCGTAAGACTTGTAGTCCACTAGAATACTAAGGGAGTAATAGCTCTACTTACTCCATTAAAAAAATTCCAGGTCATTCCTAATTGTCGGCTCACGACGATAAGGCTAAACATACCGACCATGATGGTAATACAAACTAGGGGTCTTATTTACCTAAGCTAGGAGGTTCCATCTAGCACAAAATTTTAAATTCATTTTACGGTTTCAATTTATTTTGGGCTAAGAAAGATCATGCAAGAAAGGTAGATATGCCCAAGTTTTAAGCTAAGGCCAATTGTTTTATTTAGATTTCTTTATTACATTTTTAAGGTGAGGAACACAACATGAACTATTTAATCAAAAATTGCCCAATGGAAGTGCACTACAAGGTATTAATTTAAATTTCATTTAACATATATATTCAACTTTAAACATACAAATTTTGAGATCAAAATAATGTCCTTGCTTAGATGAAAATATCCCAAGCATCGCTAAAACTAGAAACATACACATACTACCAATTTCATCAATAATTATTTCAATAAATTAGAAAATATGGTTCAGCCCTACATTTATATTATTTCAAATATAAAATAAAATAATACATAGTGAATTACAACCACGCCATTTTTGCCACCTTACTTGCATCCTGCAAAACCATGTGAGCATGAAATCAACGATAAATCGTTGGCATGGCATCCACTCTAATCTAGCATAATTAACATTTTCAGTTTCCCATTTTAATATAATAATAATTACAATTTGTATTCGAAAGAAAACTTTTAGAGACATGTATTCTTTTAATTCGTAGGAGATAGGAAAGACAAGGAAACACTATTTTTCCAATCGTTAAAATTCACAAAAAAGCCACAATATGGAGTTCCAAATAATTATTTACAAGATATAGCAAGTTTCCACAAGGATTTGGTAACGCAACGAGTGTCCCACAACTTTCAGTCTACATTTTCCTCTTAGTTAATAAAAACATTGAAATCAAGATCGAAGCCTAAGAAACCACTTCCAAACCTTGTCTTCTAATTAGTAAACACACCATAGTCAAATTTAAATATGCCCACATATATACCAAGAGTTTACAAGAAATGAAAGAATTAAAAAATGGCAAACGGTTTACGATTAGCGGCTAGTTTTCTTAGGCCATTGGTCGTAATTGAACTAGTTACCAATGATTAAAAGTTAGTTCAAGGGCTAAGAAAGCCACGACTAAAACTAACATTTGATGTACAAACGTGCCACGATAAAATTCCTATACATTTCCCCATATATGAATAATTCACCAGTTGTGGCTTAAACCGAGAACTAGAAAATGGTTTTCAAATGGTGATAGTTTTTCTGAGCAACCGATCGTAATTGGTCTAGTTTTGACCTAGTCAAAATATGACCAAAGGCCTACAAATGCCTTAGAAAAACTATCAAGAAGATTTTTTTACATGAACTAAAGGTCCTGAAATTATCTCGGTAAATATACTAGTGGTCTACGAAGGTGGGAAATTATTTCATTTTTCGGTGGTCCAAACGAAGGCTGATACGAAACACAATGTTAAGTTTTAGTATCTTCGAGAGAGCATAAATGGGTAGCAGACTCCTAGAGGAGTGGTGAAGAAAGTAAAAATAGTCAACTTGGGTTAATATAAAATTTTATGTGACTCTCCTTATATCAAGGAACACATATGGCGATTGACCTCTCTTTACATAGGGGTTCAAAAGGTTATTTAATAATTCTCTAAATTTGGTGTTTTTCTTTTTCTTTTTTTTCTTTTTCAACTTTTCAAGTAAAGAAAAAGGTTGTGTTTAGTTGATGAATTGTCTACCTTTCAACAATAATAGTGGGCACAAGAACTTGATTTGGATACAGAGTTATATCGTATGAGGTTATGGTGTCGAAGCATAGTTGATGTTTAAAAGGTAAGATAGTTTTGAAAATCACAATGTGGGGTTTTATTTCTTTACACTATTTATGTTTTGTTACATATAGAATTGTAGAATTATTTAGCTGGTTTAATGTTTCTAATATAATGCAATTGAAGAACCAAATTACAAAAATTATAGAATATAAAGATAAGGAGACCATGCCTAGAAATGATCAGTCCATAGTTCAAGGGGTGCTTAAGGTGGGTTTGTACTCGTGGTCCAATGGGGCCACCATTAATTTTCGGATCTCACCAAAAACATTTCATGCAACCCCTAGATTTAACCAATTCACACATGTCTAATAGAGCACTCAAAACTAGAACATATCATAAATTCCCATTCCCCATCCACCATGGTTTGGCGTATGTCCAAGCCCTGTTTCAAATATCCTATCTTCAACACACATTGAGAATGATGAATAAGGTGGGTGATTAGGTGATTATATGCATTCAATGAAAAAAAGAAATAACAACTCTCCATACTATCCATTCTTGCTGATTTTTTTTTCCTGATTCCATATTTTGGATATACGTTTACTAGAGCATTTGCTACTATAACATCTCGACAAAATATTTGTCTCTTTTAAGTTTTGATGGGTGCCCATACCCTATTCTAAATATCCCATTTTGGGCATAATGAAAGTGAACGACACAAATATTGCCGTGAAATAAGCGGGATAACAAGGAAGGCACTTCCTAATCCAAACTATAAACTCAATCCGTAGGCACTCAAAAATATGTTGAAAATTTAAAATCTTATCTAAATTCTTATAAAAACATATCACTCCAATCATTACATTAATCAATGTTAGTATTTTAATGCAGATGTAACATGAGTATATAAATTCACCATAAGGAATAAAATGAATCCCCAAATGACATTGATTACCATATAAATAGATGCAACTCTAAATCGCCAATTTTCACAAAGAAA
Source organism: Taxus wallichiana var. yunnanensis (assembly GCA_018340775.1). Taxonomy (NCBI): domain Eukaryota; kingdom Viridiplantae; phylum Streptophyta; class Pinopsida; order Cupressales; family Taxaceae; genus Taxus; species Taxus wallichiana. The sequence continues at coordinate 985,988,841 of CM031242.1, forward strand.
TTCTGGGTGACTTGTTGGTCGTCAAATAGGACTTTTAAGAAGAGCAACAGTCAGGGGACAAGAAGTCCCTCCTCTTTAATGGGAGAGGTTCCCTTATTCAGAAACAAACTTATTTACAAATGTACAGGACATGATTTGTTGGTTAAACTTGGATACCACGAAAGTGTTTTCTATGAAGGTTATCAATTACAAAAGGACTGAGGAAATGAGAGGGTGAGAATGAGCAGAAAGGCAACATGCAGAATTATAGATAACAGAGTAATTCTTTATGTATGCAAAGTCACAGTGAATTGAAAACAAGATCATTCGTATCGTATAAATAAGATGGAATTTAGAGACACAAAGTTCTGTAAATAACATCTGCCAGAACACAAAGTTTCTTAACGTAACACAGATTTATCAATCAAGGACACAAAGTTCCTTCTTGGTTATACAAGATCACCAAACGGCAAGACTAACAAACTGGAGACAAATGATCTTCACAAAGAAAATAAATGAAAGCTCAGAGATAACGGAGATCAGATAGACAAAGAATAGAAAGCCCTTCTGTATTGATTTCTTTATGATCTATTTACACTTTCAGAAAATAAGCCAAGTTCTTCCTCCTCTTTTTCGGAATGGCGTGGAAAGGCCATTATATAGCTTACAAATCAGTTACTCTTCGTAACCATTTCTTTAATCAAGAACAGTTAAGGACCGCCAATCGTAACGCCTTAACTTCTTACAAAGAAAACGGAAGGAATAGGAAGAAGAGAAACGAATGAAGAAGGAGACACGTGGACAGTCACTGAGAGGGACCCACCGTCTTTGGAAACCGCTGCTTGAATTTTCTTCCACGTATCGGCTATGTCCTTGCCACGAGGACACACCCGAATTTTCATCTTGAGGATGACAATGAATATCTTTGAAAACTGATGTAACCAGCGTCTTGAGAGCTCCGTCCTTCTGCCAGCTGTCCTTGAAATTTGATCTTCGGATTGATAGCATCAGAGCCGCAACTTAAATTCATATTTTAGCATATTCGAGTTGAGCGGGAAAAACTAAGTATGAATTGCATTAGGTTCACTTGGACATGTGAGACGCGAAGCGCGAAACACGCGTTCGGGCGATTCGGGTGAAACAGGAGAAGACGCACAAATGCATTTTGGGACATTTGGGACGAAAAGCGCGAAGGACGCGGTTCGGGTGTTTCGGCCGAAATTGGAACAGTTTGCACTTTTGGCTTCGGGACACTTGGAACAAAAATGTGCGAAGTGCGCGACTCCGAGGCGTTTCGGCCAAAAATGGAACAGAGCGCCCTTTTTGACTTCGGGACAGTTGGAATAGGAAAGCGCGAAGTACGCGGTTCGGGCGGACAGCCGAAAATGGAACAAAAGGCCCGTTTGAACTTGGGACATTTGGGACAAAAAGTTCCGGAGTACGCGGTTCGGCCGGTTCGGCCGAAAATGGAACGACTTGCACTTTTTTACTTGGGCTATTTGGGACATGCAAGAGCGAAGTACGCGGTTCGGGAGTTTCGGCCGAAAAGGTTCCAACTTGCACTTTTTGACTTTGGGACAGTTGGGACGAAAACTTCCGACGGGCCCGAAAATGGAACAACTTCGGGGATTTCGGCCGATCGGGGAACAGAACGCACTTCGGAACTTGGGACACGCGGGACAAAAATGTCCGACAGGCCCGAAAAAGGAACAAAATGACCCAAAACACAGATTTTCTCAATTTCACGACTTTTTCCACACCACCACCTTAGCCTGAAAAAGACATTTAAACTCAAAATTTTGAAATTTTTACTTTTGACCAGAGCGGGAATTTTGAGTGGACAACGGTTGGCTCCTTCCGGGATGACTTGGCATAAATTCAAGGAATGAGACAAGGCAAGAACTTAGACAAACTCGGTGAAGCGGACAGTGCCTTATCCATTGGGCAATAGAGTCAAAAATAGATCAACACAGAGAGGGCAACACACAAAAACAACGAAGGGAAACACACCAAAACAACAAGGAAAACACTAGCATGAGGAGATATACAAAGGGACTCCTAGTCACCTAGGACTTGAACAACTTGAGATCTTGCCCACTATAAGGAAGTGGGAGAGGGGAACCATCCATGTAATCAAGATAGAAAGAATTCTTACCAGCAAAGTGTCTGATCTTGAAAGGCCCAAGCCATAGGGAATCAAACTTTCCATGGCTGCCCACGAGGTTCGTGTCTTTTGTCCCATAACAAAGACGGTATCTCCAACTTGGAACTCTCTCGAACTCGGCTTTCTTGTCAAATGCAGGCCTTTACCTTCTTTGGTGAACGAGATATCCTATCAATGACCTCAATCTGTCCTCGTTCGGTTTGTGTAGGTACATAATTCTCTTATCCAGAGCATCATTGAAACTAGTATCCTCAATGGCCTTCATTAGGTGTGTGAAGGCTGGCAGCTCCACATCACTTTAATAGCGAGCTTCTACTCCATACACCACTTGGAAAGGAGACATTCCAATAGCTCTCTGGAAAGTGGCACCAGCATTAATAAGCCCAAAAGGCATTCTCTTGTAGGCAAAGGTACCCCAAGGAGTGGTGAAGGCTGTCTTGTGTTGATCTGCAGTATCAACCTCTACCTGATTGTATCCAGAGAATCCATCAAGCATAGATAACATTTCAGATCCTGTTACTGCTTGCAATATCTGATCCATCATAGGCAAAGGGTAGTTATCTTTCAGAGAAGCTTTGATTCAGTTCCCAAATCAACACGATGCGAGATCTCACCATTTTTCTTCCCGACAGCACAATATTTGCAATCCATGTCGAATGGTGAATAGGAAAAATAATTTTAGCCTTCAACAACTTCTGAATCTCCTGAAAGATGGTGTCAGCTATTTTGGGGTTGTACTGCCTTTGTTTCTGCTTGAAAGGCTTAATTCCTGGTTTGAGAGGATAGAGTGCTGCATATCTTTTGGCTTGAAGGCTTTTAGATCTTCATAAGAATATGCAAGAACGTCCTTATACCTTCTTAGAAGATCAATTGCTTTTCTCCTCTCATCTGCTGTACAACATTTTCCAATATTTACTAGCTTAGGGTCATTAGAACTCCCAATATCAATCTTATCATACTCGGTGATTCTTGAGGCCCCGGAGAAGCTTTAGATTTCACATACCTGTCATGTTTATCAAATAATTCCTCCAAACTCACCAAACCTTTAGGAATCTTATTTCCTTTGAGTTTAATGCACCCTTCCTGATCTGTTTCTTCTCCTTGGGTGACAGTTTGGTCAAAGGGCATGCTTTCGCGAGGCAGGTTGTCACTTCCCTCAAAATACAGTTGTTCGAAATTACCTTTGAGTTCCAGGAAGGAAAGCAAATGCTGATCATCATTGAAAATTTGCCAGTTATTGGTGTTGTCAGGTACACTTGGCCGATGGACCATTTCAATGGTGAATTTATCCTGAGAGAATTCAGGATGGGGAATCAGTAGTGACCCTGAGACAGCTAGTGAATCAGCCCTGCTGTTCTTTTCCCTAGGTATTGCCTCAATAGAGAAAGCATCAAGGAACTCAATGGAATCCCAAACTTGATTCCGGTAATGCTTCAGCCTCCCATTTTTTACTTGAAAAAGGTTTCTGACCTGCTTTACAATCAACTCTGCATCACCACGAGCCAGAAGATTCTTTATACCTTGTTCTTTGGCCACTTGCGTACCCAAGAATGAGAGCCTCATACTGCTTGTATTATTAGTGTTTTCAAACTGCAACTTAAATGAAAAAGGATGTAGGCATCCTTCAGGTGACACTAGCAGGACACCAGCTCGAGAACCAACTTGAGGAACAACTTCCATCAAATTCTAAAATCCAAACACCATTGGGATCTTTAGGAGACACTTTGGGGGTTGGATTTCATCAGGGGACATAATCATGTAATTACCATGACCCATATCTTCATAGAGTATTTGTGCCTTAGGATCATCCGTTTTCTGCACAATATACTCAGATTGTTTCTCAGGCAACAGTTTCTTCATTTGTCCATTGACAGGTATGAGTGCATGTGACCAGTCCATCTGGATTTCCCCACCCACATCTTTGCAGAAGTTCCTACTTAGCAACATTCCATAAGAAGGAGGAATGTCTGCTACTAGGATGGTAGCCAAGACTTTCTTTTCAGGCAAAGCAGCAAAGGCCACTTGTGCATCTTTAATCCTTCCAACCAGGGGCACTTCTTTGCTTTCCATGGAGTAACAGGATCCATAAGTGCGAGTGAGGGTCAGGCCTAAAGCATGAGCTACTTTAGCAGGCATTACATTATCTGAGGCTCCTGAGTCAATGACACAATTACTGAGCCTATGGCCAGCTATAAGAAGTGTTACATAAAATGGTTTAATTTTGTCACCAAAGTGAGTGATGAGCTACTGAGACCCAGCCGTGGTGCGCGAAGGAGGAGTAGGCAAAAGACCTTTAGAGGTGGTCTTGGAATGGGAATTAACAAATTGAATCATCTTGGCAAAAGCTTTGGGATGGGTTTGATAGTATTCAGCTTCTGAGATTTGTACCTTGGTCTTTTTCAGGTGATCAACAATATCAAAGGATCCAGAAGTGGACGGGCCATCATCATTTGGAATTCTAGGCTTATCAACTTTAGGAGAAAAAGAAGAAGCAACTTTGGTAACTGGATTGATAGGACTCACCTTTGGTGTAGACGAAGTAGGGATAGGAGATCCTCTTCTTGCAATTACAGGGATAGTTCTGCCGACGTACTCCTTGAATTTCTTAGGTGGCATGGGTCACCTTCTCCCTCTGCTTTGTCTCTTCTTCTCAGTCATGACAATGCAAAAGATTCGCTTGTTCATGTCTCTGCTACCACTTCATCATAATCATCAATGCCCTCGGTGGTAAAGAAATTAACCCGAGATCCCTCAAGTTCCTCTGCCTCATCATCAAATTCCTCCACAAACTCCTCATAAGTTTCATCATCATCGGCTCTTCAACTTCACAGGTTGCGTTCACAGAACCTTAACGGAGTTCCTTCAAGTGCTAGCCTTGTGTGAGGAGCAGGCAAATGATTCTGGCTGAAATTTCTCCTTGGAACATCTCGCATAAGGAGCGTGCTTTGAGCCAGCTTGTTTCTTTATAGTAAGAAGATCATTTGCAAGCTTCTGAACTAATGGGTCAGTGTTAGGTCCAGGGGTGGAAGAGGAAGAAGCAGCAGACTTAGATTTGGAAGTGTCTCTTCTCAACTTCCCTGACATGATCAAGTCATCCTCGACACTAACAGCTAGTTCTTGGTCCAGAGCTAACGTTCCGAGATTAGCCCTTCTTAGTGCATAACTAACTTTAGGTGATTGGGCATTTAGAAAGAAACATTTTTGAATCCGATCAACAGGTCAGTGTTTGTTGGAATTTTATTTATCAACCTGTTGAATCGAGCCACAAACTCTCTCATGGGTTCTTGCGAATCTTTCTTTATCTGAGAAATTTGGGCAAGCAAAGCATGCACATCTTCTGCCGGCTTGAAACGGTTTTCGAACTAGGTTCTCATTGTGTCCATCGGTGATAGCACCGGCCGGAGGTGGTAGAACCAATCAGCAGCATTTTCTTGTAACGTCTCAATGAACAGCCTTACGGAGACGTCTTCATGTTCGACTCCCGAGAACTCCACATGCAACAATGAAGGCTGCGATGTGTTCGTTAGATGCACTTTGCCATCGCCTTTGAATTTGGGAAGTTCTTCCGGTTACCTCTGGGTAACTCATGCGCAGAGGTGAGCGAGGGCCGGGCCCGACACGATGACCCCATGGTAATGGTGCCGCCATTCTTTGAAAACGGCTTGGAGAGGAACTTAACACCAGCGAGATCAAAGCTCGTAGATTGGGACTAGCGAGGCTTTGAAGGAATACCACCCGCAGGACTTCTTTCTTGAACATGTGGTGTGCTTGTCGAATGATTCCTTCTATTTCTTCTTGAAGGGAAAGGAAAACCTGCTTTGCTCCAAAAGCCAAACCGAGAATCTTCGATACCAGGGCCTTTCTCCCTCGAGTGAAACGCGGAGTCGCGAGATCAAAAGATGATCAAAAATTACTGAACTGGAATACGATTTTCCCCAAAGTCGCCAAAAACTGTTGGTCGTTTCAAATAGGACTTTTAAGAAGAGCAATGCTGTCGGGACAAGAAGTCCCTCCTCTTTAATGGGAGAGGTTCCTTATTCAAACAAACCTATTTACAAATGTACAGGACATGATTTGTTGGTTAAACTTGGATATCACGAAAGTGTTTTCTATGAAGATCATCAATTACAAAAGGACTGAGGAAATGAGAGGGTGAGAATGAGCAGAAAGGCAACATGCAGAATTATAGATATCGAGTAATTCTTTATGTATGCGAAAGTCACAGTGAATTGAAAACAAGATCATTCGTATCGTATAAATAAGATGGAATTTAGAGACACAAAGTTCTGTAAATAACATCTGCCAGAACACAAAGTTTCTTAACGTAACACAGATTTATCAATCAAGGACACAAAGTTCCTTCTTGGTTATACAAGATCACCAAGCGGTTGAAGACTAATCAAGACTAACGAATTTGAGACAAATGATCTTCACAAAGAAAATAAATGAAAGCTCAGAGATAACGGAGATCAGATAGACAAAGAATAGAAAGCCCTTCTGTATTGATTTCTTTATGATCTATTTACACTTTCAGAAAATAAGCCAAGTTCTTCCTCCTCTTTTAATGAATGGCGTGGAAAGGCCATTATATAGCTTACAAATCATTACTCCTCGTAACTGCTTTCTTTAATCAAGAATAGCTTAAGGACCACCAATCGTAACACCTTAACTTCTTACAAAGAAAACGGAAGGAATAGGAAGAAGAGAAACAATGAAGAAGGAGACAGTGGACCAGTCATTGAGAGGACCCACCGTCTTGGAAACCGCTTCTTGAATTTTCTTCCACGTATCAGCTATGTCCTTGCCACGAGGACACACTGAGAATTTTCATCTTGAGGATGACAATGAATATCTTTGAAAACTGATGTAACCAGCGTCTTGAGAGCTCCGTCCTTCGCGCATTTGTCCTTGAAATTTGATCTTGAATTGATAGCATCGAGCCATTCAGACTTAAATTCATATTTTAGCATATTCGGGTTGAGCGGGAAAAACTAAGTATGAATTGCATTAGGTTCACTTGGGACATGTGAGACACGAATGCGCGAAACACGCTTTGGATTCGGGCGAAACAGGAGAAGGCGCACAAATGCATTTTGGGACATTTGGGACGCGCCGAAGGGGCGGTTCGGGTGTTTCGGCAAAATTGGAACAAAATGCACTTTTGGCTTGGGACACTTGGAACAAAAATGTGCGAAGTCTGCGCGACTACGTTTCGGCCGAAAATGGAAGAGCGCCCTTTTTCGACTTCGGACAGCTTGGAGCAGAAAGCGCGAAGTACGCGGTTCTGGTGGACATTTAAAATGGAACAAAAGGCATGTTTGAACTTGGGACATTTGGGACAAAAAAGTTCGGAGTCTGCGATTTCCGGTTCGGAAAATGGAACGACTTCACTTTTTTACTTGGGCTATTTGGGACATGCAGAGCGAAGTTCCCACGCGGTTCGGGAGTTTCTACCGAAAAGGTTCCAACTTGCACTTTTGACTTTGGGACATTATTATGAAAACTTATACCGATGTTAGGGCCGTTAAAATGGAACAACTTCGGGATTTCGGCCGATCAGGGAACAGAAAGCACTTTGGAACTTGGGACACGCGGGACAAAAATGTCCGATAGGCCCGAAAAAAGGAACAAATGACCCAAAACACAGATTTTCTCAATTTCACGACTTTTTCCACACCACCACTTCTAATGAAAAAGACATTTAAACTCAAAATTTTGAAATTTTTACTTTTACTTTGATGCAGAGCGGGAATTTTTAGTGGACAACATGACTACAACTATCCTATTCATTACAAGTCGATTTAATATAGCAGAGGCTGAAATTTATCGATTTCTTACTATATTCAACCTAAATTCTTGGAATGACATGAACATATTTAAATATGGATTTTTTAAGCGGACTTTGCAACAAAGTGGTATTTAGTGGAGCACCTCCTAACCCCAATATTCTTCAAAATGGAGGAATGGAATCCTAGCCTCAACATTGCAATCAAATTCACCCCCTGAATGTGCAACCATATTTCTCTCTACCCCTTCACCTTCAAAGGTTGTTGCAACTATCTAAACTGCTAAATTCTGACAATGTTTCCTTGGGTAAGAGTGTGATCTAAGCGTTCGATATTAAATAGGTTCAAATAATTATTATGTAGATAAAGAGATAGGTTAAATACATTTTCAAGGTGCCCATGTGCCTTGTCAAGTAGCCTACACCTTTCTACACTCCCATGCATCCTCCACCATTATTCTCCAACCACCCCCTACCTTTTTTTTTTCAAACTTACTTTAATATTATTACTTTATTTTATATTGTGAACTACATTCTCCCCTTATAAGAGGATCATCCTCGATGTGACACGAATGCAAGATTGATGCTTGAAGGGTAAGTAGGAAATAAATTCAATAAGGACACATGTCACTTAACAAAACAATTGGTTGAGATGACACGACCACAAGTGATGAAACTAAATTTAAAATACTTGAAATTTTAATGTTCTGTGTAGATTGGGAGTTTTCTTTGCCAAGAGGACTTAATCATTTCTTTTAATGTACTAATTACTTTCAACTCTTAGTATTTCATAGTTTAAGATTTTAGTTGTTTTATGTTCGTAGGTGCCCAATAGGTTGCATTTCATAATACCACATCGGGAAAATAAAAACTCTAATGGCTCACAAGACATATTTCTACATACTTCCATGACTGTATCACATTATAAGAACTAAACTAACCCATGGAAAGAACATACATAGCTCTCACAACATAGTACTTATCACACATGTTCTCTCGACTTTTGGTAGTACCCATAACATAAGTAAGCTACTTCAACATGTAATTCCCAACAGGTACACATATAAATTTTTCACACAACTCAAAACCATAACTATACCTATATAGGGTCAAGATGGAAACAACATCATACCAACATTGAGGAGCATCAATCCTCAACATCACAAAACACAACCAGACTCACAAGAGTACACATAGATAATAACACCAACATCATACATCTCCCAAAACATCACAAAACAACTCCACATACCTCCCAAAGCATAACAATACAACCACATATACCTCCCATGCATCAAAAAGCAACTCCATATACCTCCTAAAGAATCAATCACACTAACACAATTTTCCTTATGCCTCCCCCAAGTCTCTTATGCCTCCCTCAAGTGTCTCTTACACCTCCCTTAAGTATCTTATGCCTCCCTCAAGTGTCTCTTATGCCTCCCTCAAGTCTATTAAGCCTCCACAAGTAATAAAATAAAGATAAATTTTCCTTTTTCCCCAAAAGAGGTCGGTCACCCTATGGCCATAGGCGCATATAGTCTAGATACCTATAACCCAAGTGACATAACAACTCGTGGTTCTACAACACACTAGTTAATCTGTAACTCCTTGGGGTGTAGCCCCACACAATGAAGCGGGTCCATAGGTACCACCACTTGATATGAATCCCATAACCCTATTACAACACATTACAACATTAGAACTAGCATAAAAATCTATATCAAATGCCAAGTGGCAACAATCCCAAGCCTTGAGCTAGCTATACATTTTTTAACTTGATACACAATTTAAAATTGAGAAAAGAAAATGGTTGATTAGCCATGGTTGGTGTAGTGCCCACTTTCTTCGACACCTATTACTTTTCATTTTGATATTAATGACTCTACTTTTGGAAAGTCTGTATTATTATGATTTAGTATAATGAAGATGTTAGATATACAAAGACTATTGCTGGTTTTCGATTCTTAGTATGATATATGTGTGGGATTTAAGAAACATTTTTATATTGATGATTATATGTTGTTGATATGTTTATACACACACACACACACACACACATTTCTAACGTGTGATACTTTTGTCACATTGAGTAGACCTTGATAATTGAACCAATTTTTTGATCCTATTGATACTAATGAAAAGTATAATCAAGATGTTGTTAGAAATTATAAATGATATCATAATTGTCTAGATGATGATTTAATGCATATGTAGACGATTTCTGGATTTATATTGCATATTTAATCTTAGATGTTTTGATGCAGCCATGAGGCTGAAGGAGGTATTATGTGTTTTGTAGGTAAATGTATTCACAACAAATAAGGGGGGATTGGAGACCAACCACATTGGGATGCTAGGTGAATTCAACAAGGGTCACCATGACAACATGTATTTTTGTGTATGTGTGTTTGAATTGTTGTTAGGAGGTTCCATTGGGTGGATTACCTCAAATTATGACCAAGGGGTTATGTGTTGTCTTTTATTTAGTTTCCTTTATTTAATGTTAGTATGTGATTTTTAGTGATGTAATTTATTGTATTAGTTATTTAGAATTTGGTGTATTTTTTTTCCTTTATCATTAATGGGTTTAAGTGTCTCATTTAAGTTAATTAATCTTGTTCTAAACTAAATTAGGATCAAACAAATAAATTCATTTATTAGAATAGATGGATCTTGGATTATGTGTTGTAAGTTGAGTGTTTGTGAGCTTTAGTGTTGTACACTCTACCCCTTTATGGAAATTCAAATTTGGCCTAAAGGGCCAATTTTGGATGATTGTGGGACAATTAAAACTTGTCACACACCTCTAAATTTCTATACCAAACCTACCTATGGGTTGGGGGTAAACAATAGACCCCATTATGTGTTTTGGGGAGAGAAAAAGGTAAAAAAATTATTGCACTTTCTTTCATGTAATTAATTTTGACCTTAGGGAGTGTGGGCTTTTTTGTATGTGTAGGTAAATTGTCATTCCTCTCACCCACCAATTTATGGTGCATTGGGGTTGAGGTTTGAACTTTGAGGTGGAGTTGAGGATGATTGATGTGGCATCCTACATAGAGCCACCTCGCTATCCTCTCTCCCTTTTCTATTTATTCAAGTTCTTTTTCTTGTTTGGGGGTTACTTCATTCTTTTGTGCTCTTGCATTTTTCGAGTTAGAGGACTTTTGAGTGTTGTGGATTTGGTTGGAGCTTGTTGGTGATTTTTTGGGCTTGAAGGATCTTGGTTTTGGACTCTTGGATCAATCTCTACCATGGAAAGGTAGGAGCTATACTCTTGATTAATGTTTTTCTTTTATTTTGTGTGTATGTGCTTGGTTTGAATGTTTTGATATGCTTATTGGGTGCTTGGGTATATTTCCTAAGTGTGTTGTAGGAGGGCACTATGGGCATAATTAATTTAGGGAGGCATAAGAGTTTTTTCAATGTTTTAGAGGAAGTTTGGGCTGGATACCCCACCTTGGACATGGAATGCTTTCATTTCTTACTTGTTTCTTTTTACGAGGGCCATAAGAGTCATAAAGAGAATATGGAAGGTATACTTGAGGAAGGCATAAGAGTATGTAGGGGTTTTGAGATATGTATTGGTTTTTAAGGTTAGTACCCATTTCCATTGAGAGGCATAGGTGACCTCCCAATAGGTTCTTTCTCCTTTCGCTTTTCATTTAGAAGCCTTGTATATTTTGTTTTTTTTCTTTCTTTTTTTTGTAGTTTGAGTTTGGTTGTGTTTTGGAATGGTTGTGAAATACTTGGTTTTGTGTTGTAGAAGCTCGTTTGTTGCCATGTGTTGAATCCACCTTTCATTGCTATGTGGTTGGGGCTCGGGGCCAATGAGGAGGATGGATTCTCCTCCTAATTGGATAGTTTGGTTGGGTGAAGAGTGTGGCCTCTTCCCCATTTTTTTCAGGATCAATAAAATCATGAAGGAGCTCTCTTGTTGGTGATGTGAAGCTTGGATATTTTGTTGGAGTCCTTGAGAAATCCCTTCTTGTAAGAAGCCTTATTGTTGTTCACACTTAGGGTGGAGGAACTTGTAACCTTGTATTTATTTTTAGCTTACATTCTTGTATTATTTCCCACTTTAAGTGGAAGACATTGTAATAATATTGTGAAGAAAAGTTGCATTCAATTATTGGATATGAAAGTTGTATTGTATATTGAAAAAGAGAAAGAAAGATTTGTGTTGTAAAGCTAGTCTTGTGAAATAGAAAAGAAAGTTTATTATATTTATTTGAAGTTTTAGTATTGTGAAGAAAAGAAAGAATATAGAAATTGTTAAAAAATGAGTATTTTGTATGCTTGGAAAAATTGAATGTATAGCCAAGTTGTTAGTAGTTGTTTGAACTAATAAGTTGTAGTGGAAATGGAAATAAGCCAAAAGTTGAAGTATATAGTTGTGATAAATGTTAAGTAGATTCATTTTGTTAAAATGATTCATTGTTGTTGTTACTTTTGAAACAAGAAATGCTTTGAAATGAGTAATTTTAACTATGAAATGAATAGATGGAATCAAATGCTACAACTGGAAACTCTAGGCACATAAAATTAAGATCAAAATGAATGTTAGAACACCTTAATAACATTATTTTTGAGAAACCTCAGATTTTAAGGTTATGTTTCTAAGAAACAAGACTACTACCCTATGCGGCGGTGGTCCCGTAACCACTTGATTAGGAAAGACAGGTGGTCTTAGAACCACCTCTCCAAGCAAGGTAGTGATTTGTGAATCATCACCCAAGTGGGGGCGGTGGTCCTAGGGCTGCCAGGCACACTGCTTTAGTGGCGATTTGTCACTTCTTTGTGGAAAACCTAAATCCGCGCCTATGTAATTTTTAACTTGGTGAAAACAAAATTTTAATCTGTAAAATTTAGAAGACACCTCTAATGTCCAACTAATGCATAATCTCATGGTTTTAAGGAATAAAATCTTCAAATGGTAGATTCAAAGTACTCAAACTTGTATATTTTAATAGAGGTAGGATTGCCCCAAAATGGAGAACTCTAGATACAAATAGATTTGAAATAAAACCATATTTAAAAATGAAATCCCTTCAATCCTTGAATGAAAGATATTATAACAATAAACCTACAATATAAACTAATCCAAGCTTGATTTCATTGTAGACTCCTCCATAGTTCTTCCTTCCTTGCTCCCATGGCTTCCTTCTCTTAAACCTGTAAATTAAACAAAAAGGAAAAGTTTCCAAATGAGGAGACTTGGATAAAGAAAGATATTGAATAAGAATTCATAACGAATTTTAGGGATATTTTGGAACCCTAGAGATCTAGTGGCCACATTGAATTTATCTAAAGGTGGAGGATCAACCCCACTTTTATTTAGTAGGAATGTATTTATAAATGTTTTTATTAAATCTTAAGGTATGTGTAGATGGGTGAATGGGGCCATTTAATTGTCTTGGGGTGCAAATTATTTGTTAGTTCTTGGTATGTTTTAAGGAAATTAATGAAAAGGAGATCAAGTTATTAGGATAATGAAACTAAAATATTTAAGCACAGGTTAACTATTTTAAGATTTAACATTACCTAAAGAGGAGAAAACACTTAACCAAGTAAATTAAATTAGGGCACCTTACTAAATGAATTTTAAATTAATCGACCTTAGAGGTAAAGTAAATTTAATATTTAATAATTTAACTAGACCTGGTCTATCTTTTGTAAATTTGAGATTATTGGTGTAAGTTAATTTGATGTACCCTAGGGGTTAGTACCCTTGTAACCTTTTAACTTTAACAAAAAAAAAAGTTTATTCACATTTTTTGGGATAAGTGTTAGGTTTTAACATGTTCCTATAACATCATTTTTGCAGGTGTTATAGTTAGTGCAACAACCAAATAAATTCCCAAGATATAAGAACATGTCAGTCAAGAAAATTGCTGGTTCTAGCAAGAAAAGGGAAAGTGTTTGATTTACGAATAAAATATGTATATAGGAATAATGAATTATGATAACTATGTGGCCTTACATGGCCACCAAAGGGGTAAACAACGAGTTCTTGGCACTTTCGGAAAATCGAACCTTAGATTGTAAAATATCATATCAATAATACAATTGTCATCATCTCTATCCTGAATCATCCCGCCACCAATTCGACAAGGCTCAACGTATTCATAATTGCATAGGTTTAATCCATACGATAACCATATTAGGAGAGAGAAATGAGTACAAGTCACCATCTATTGACACCCATTGAGCAAGTGTCACTCATACCAAATGAATAAGAGTGTATTTTCAACCTATGTAAGGATCCACTTCCTATCTCGTACTTGGCAGAGTGAATGGTTAATTATACACATTTCCTCACTCCAAACATACACATTTTACCAATTTCCCTTAGGTTCGGTTAGTGTAGGGTCCACAACATAACACACAACTACATCACTAACACAATGGTGATTCACGCACATTAACCATAGCGTCTTATGCATGGTATAAATATAGGTATAACTAAATCATTACTTTCACGTGTTACGATACATCACATTACCACATTCTACACCCAAAATACAATCACTATATAATAGGGATCATACACTCACCATATGCCCGTAAATCAAGACATAAACCATCACATATTACATGAATTATACGTGTGAGGAACACAATTTCTAATCTTACAACATATAGTCAATTGCAATACAACATGGTGATGCACATGATTCATCACAATACGGTGATGACATTATGATACAATATAATTAACTTTACACAAATTTTTTCATGCAATACATCAATACACCTTCATATCACATAATGCCAAAATGATCCAACACTCTGCAATCCACAATAACATTCTTTTCAACACACAACAAGGTGGTACATCACACGTGAAATCTTCATAGAATCCATGAAAAGGAGAGAGAATAATCTCATCACAAGCACATCAACATGATAAAAAATATGCACTAAGTGACATACACAACATGTGCGTTCACAATATCACAATTACGACATAGTTCACATCACTCTTATATCACATTACTCCAATATATCCCAGGAGGTTTGATAGAATGAACCTCACTATGATACCAAATGTAATGCCTACATTTTACACACATAAATATAACAGTAAAATACCATGATAATGTTTTTGACTTACATTGCACACTACACAACACCACAGGACTCGAAATACAAAAACTCAACAACGACACTTACATAAGTCATTGACTAACGTAGACACATGACAACACCATATACATGTCGATGCCACATTTTCCCCAATGAATGAATGCTAGCGTGACCCAACAACAAGAAAAATTACCCAAGGATTTGCAAGCCCACACACATTAGTACCATGATTACCTCTTAATTACGATTAGTATTCCAGAACATTATTATGTAAGGATAATTTTGTCCTTTTTCCACCTACGAGGTTGTTTAATTTGTTTCACATTCAACCTATTTTTTGACCATTTAAGTTTTCTCTATATCCCTTATGATAGTCTCCATAACTTACATAATTAAATTCCATATTTCCAATTACATACAAAGTTCCTAATTCTCTCATTCTTATGCTAAAGGTTCATTTCTTAAAATATGTTTAGTTGATATTTACTTTTTCTTACCCCTATTATGCAAAGGACCAACCATAAGTTGTCGAGGGAAAAATAATACACATCAAAAGAGGTGAAGGTTCAAGCTTCCCTTTTGTATAAAAGTCCTTCCATTATAAGCACAATTGTTCTCGTACTATGGTTGTTTTAGTTCCAAATTTAGTTTGATTCAATTAAGCATTTACATGACATAATTTTATTTTATTTTATTTTTAGTGGACTCTATACTGGCTCAAATGCCTATTCCCACCAAGAAAAGTTTATATCTATTCTTATCACAAAGTGAAAGCTTAAATCTACCATAAGGACTTCAAGAGAAAATTTGTTCCTAAACCATTATCACATATACTCTTGTTTCTCATTTAATTTACATTTTTTCTTAGGTATCTTTTTTGGCGTCACTTTAAGACATGAAGAGTTACAAAAGTACCTATCTAACATTTCGAAGAAGTATTTCTTTTGTTTTCTCGAAGTTTTCTCTCACCAAGGAAATTCATATTCTCTTTAACATAAGTAAATGTCTAATTGAGTTATAAGGACTCCAAGAGTGACATTATTCCTAACCTCAAATCTTGTTTTACTCTTATATGATTTACTCTTACATCGCACTATGGTCTCATTATTAGCATCATTTTATAACATTTGTAAACAAAATAACACATACTTTTCACTAATGGATTCACTACTACAAGGAGTGTAACCCAACATGAGACAACCTAATTATTTACTCTTATACACTGCAATGTTAACGCATGTTGAAACCAAGACATCCACTTGTGTAATTTAATCCCACCATGAGATCAACCATATGAATATAATAGGAAAACTACCCTTTTTTTGGTTTTGGGCCATTCACTAGGGTATGAAAGGGGAATTGGGCACATCGGGTAACGAGACCCCCTTTTTTTTACACTTCTATTAAGTCAATTTATTTTAAATATAATTACATTTTCTAAGAGTTGTGTACAATTTCTACCTGGAAGTTAACCCCTTAATCAACTGAGGTTTTGGTATAATTCCAATTGTACCTAAGGATTTGTGCCCCAATATATATGAGTTTAAGGTGAGAAGACATGTTTATGATAGGCAACCTTCATGAAATACCATGGGGATATGTTCTCGGTAACGAAGTAACAAATTTAGTTGAGAGGGACTAACGAGTTCATTAACAATAGTTTAAGTCGTAGAACAACTATTTCACTATCTCCATTTGCGTCGTACTGCAACTCACAAGGAATTCATTTGATGATGAAGTTAATTTATATATCTAACGTCGTAATATCTCTACTTCATAAAATGTTTTTATAGGTCGTTCCTAACCATCGGGTTCACGGCGAGAGGGCTAAACATACCGACCACGATAAGAACAAAAACTAGGGGTCTTATTTACCTAAGCTAGGAGGTTCCATCTAGCAAAACAAAATTAAATTCGTTTTATGATTTCAATTTCTTTTGGGCTAAGAAATATTATGCAAGAAAGGTAGATATGCGTAAGTTTTAAACTAAGGTCGATTGTTTTATTTAGATTTCTTTATTACATTTTTAAGGTGAGGAACACACAATGAACTATTTAATCAAAAAAATTCCAATTAACATATATATTCAAATTTAACCATACAAATTTTGAGATGAAAATAACGTCCATGCTTGGATACATATTTCCCAAGAACCTCTAAAACTAGAAACATACACATAATACCAATTTCATCAATAATTATTTCAATACATTACAAAAATATGGTTCATCCCCTACATTTATATTATTTCAATTATAAATTACAATAATACATAGTGAATTACAACCATGTCATTTTCGCCACCTTACTTGCATCCTGCAAAACCATGTGAGCATGAAATCAACGGTTAATCATTGGCGGGCATCCACACTAATCTAGCATAATTAATGTTTTTAGTTTCCTATTTACATATAAAAATAATTACAATTTGCATTGAAATAAAAATTTTAGAGACATGTATTCATTTCATTTCATTTCACTTCATTTCGTAACCAAGGAGAGAGAAGGAGATAGGAAAAGAGAGAAAGACTATTTTTCCAATAGTTAGATTTCAAAAAAAAACCATAAGATAGAGTACCAAAAGTTATTTACAAGAGTCAATAAATTTCAAGAGGGGTTTGGTAACCCGATGAGGGTCCCACAACTTTCATTTTACATTTTCCTCCTAGCAACAAAAATGTTCAAATCAGGTTGTGAGGCTAAAAACCACTTCTAAAGGTTGTCTTCCGATGAGTAAACACACCACAGATTAAATTTCTACATGCCCACTTATATACCAAGAGTTCATAGGAACTTAAAAATTCAAAACTAGCGAATGGTTTTACGATTAGTGGCTAGTTTTCTAAGGCCATCAGTCCTAAATGACCTAGTTGTCAACGGTTAAAAGTTATTTTAAGGGCTCTCGAAAACCACGTCCAAAAATAGTGTTCGATGTAAAAAATTCCATGAAAAATTCCTATAAATTCCCCACATATGGATAATTCATTAGATTTGATGAAACTTAGAACAAGAAAATAGTTTTCAAATGGCAATAGTTTTTACGGAGCCACTACCGTCGTAATTGGTTTAGTTTTGACCTAGTCAACTACGATAAGAGGCCTAAAAATGCCTTTGCCAAACTATCATTAAGATTTTTTTACCGAAACTGAAGGCCCCAAGAAATTTTGTAGTATATATACTAGTGGTCTAGGAAGGAGGGAAATTATTTTGTTGTTCGGGTCCAGTCAATGAATGGGCGTCGAAACTGAAATTTTCAGTTTTAGTAGCTTCTTGAGAGAGCAAAAATGGGTAACATGAATCCTAGAGGAGTGGCGAAGAAAGTAAAAATAGTCAACTGGGGTCAATCTAAAGCTTGATGTGACTCTCCTTATATCAAGGAACACATATGGTGCTTGACCTCTCTTTTACTGAGGGTTTAAAAGGTTTGTTGATAAGTCTCTAAATTTGGTGTTTTTCTTTTTTTTTTTTCTTTTTTCAAATTTCCAAGTTAACAAAAAGGTTGTGTTTACTTGAAGAATCATCTACCTTTCAACAATAACAATGGACAAAAACACTTGATTTGGATACTCGAGTTGTATCGTATGAGGCTATGGTGTCAACCATAGTTGATGTTGAAAAGGTAAGATAGTTTCGAAAATCACAAGGTGGGGTTTTATTGCTTTACCCTATTTATGTTTTGTTACATATAAAATATTAAAATTATTTAGTAGCTTAAATTTTCTAATATAATGTAATTAAATAACCAAATTACGAAAATTATAGAAGATGGAGGTAAGGAGACCATGCCTGGAAATGATAGGATCTATAGTGCAAGGAGTGCTTCGGGTGGGTTTGTATTCCCGGTCCAATGTGGATACCATTCATTGTTGCATCTCATCAATCAATTTACATGCAACCCCAAGATTTTATCAACTCACACATGTCTAATAGAGCACTCACAACTATGACATATCACAAATTCCCATCCCCCATCCACCATGGTTTGGCGTATGTTGAAGCCCTATTTAAAATATCCTATCTTCAATGCAAGTTGAGAATGATGAATAAGGTGGATTGGTCAGGTTCTTACATGCATTCGATGAAACAAAAAAATAATAACTCTCCATACTATCCATTCTTGTTGTTTTTTTATGATTCCATATTTTCATATACGTTTAGTAGAACATTTGTAACTACATATGACGAAATATCTCTATCTTTTAAGTTTTGATGGGTGTCCATACCCTATTCACAATTTCCCATTTTTGGCATAATTAAAGTGAGCGAGACAAATATTTCCATGAAATAAGTGGGATAGAAGGCAAGGTGTTGGTGCTCAAATTAGTCTTGCCCGATTGTCATTGAAATTCCTTAGTTTGCGTCCTCTGTCATGTTTTCTGTCTCCCCGTATTGGTGCTTGAAGACTTTGTCCTCCATTTGGTTGCCATGATCAATCCCATCCTTGATTTAGGATCACTTAAAGGTCAAAAAAAAAGTTTCCTTCCTCTGTCCATCTGAAAGATTATGTAAAATAGGTGTAAAACTCAGGTTGTTCCTTTCCTTCCATTTTCCACAGTCACGTTTTTTTTCCCTGTCATTTTTCCCAAATATCTGAGGAAATGTGATTGGATATAGCTCAGAGGATCATATTTGAGCCTTATAACATTTCCAAATTCTTTGTCCTTGAAGAAAGATTCATTTCTAGGCTCAAATGGTAATTTTCTGCATTTTACGGTTTAACGGGTGTAATTTCACTAGTTAAATTTACATCTCAACATCAATGGAAACGTGGCCCTTTCTAGTTGTATGTGGCTTGGGCGAAGCACTCTAATAAACTTTAGGGATCACTTCAACCCAAAACTTTTCCACATGGAGGAGCAGCTCATTTGAAAATTAACCTTTTGGTTTGGCCTTGGAGTTGCGCCAGGGGGACATGTGGAGGTTTCCGCTTCTTTACCCAGACTTAGACAAATTTTCCATGCAGCCAGTACAGTTTTCACATACCATGGACACATGGTGGGGTGGCACTCATTTGAGGATACGACTCAGGGTCCCACCTTATCTATTCGATAGGGAAACATGTGGAGGCTTCCACTGCGCTCTACTTTGTACTTAAACTTTTCAAAGCGATTTTCTAATGCCTGGGACACATGTTGAGCCCATGCTTGTTTAGGGTCTCCGCTCTTAGGCACCATCTCAAAGTTGCACCATGAAGACACGTGGAGACTTCTGCTAGTTCTTCCCATACTTAGAATTTTCAAGAAACTTTCTAAAGGCCTGGGACATGTGGAGGGACCGTGCCTATTTGGGGACCAGCCCCTAAGTTTTATTTTGAAGAAGCACCAGGAGGAAACTTGGAGGCTTTCGTTCACTTTTCCCTTTGCTTGGAATTTTCAATGGCCAAAGGAAACTATCTCGGACCCTAGACACATGGCACCTTTTGCTAAACCTTCAATTTTTTTAACAGACTCTCTCGGACTGAGACATATGTTAAGACCACGCTTGTTTGGGGTCTCTACTTTTGGGGACCATCTCAAAATGTGCCATTGAGACATGTGGAGGCTTCACGCTTAGCTCCTTTTTCACCGAGACTTTTCAAATGCCAAAAACATTTTCTTGGGCCCGAGTGCGTGGAAAGCTCGTGCTTGTTTGTACTTGCCTCTGTGCTTCTTCTTTGTAGTTGTGCCAAGGAAACACGTGGATGACTGTGATATAAAGTGGAAAAGGGGAAGGATCAATGGTTGTTGTGCATTTCACCTATTTTTCTAAAAAAAAAAATCTCCAAGATTCCTAGATACGCGAATACGCATTTTTTCAATCATTCTTTGATGAAATTATTTGTCGTCTCTATCTATAAGGTGCATTTGAATGGATTTGAAACTTAGATTGTGAGTCCAAGGATTGTTAAGGTCGATATTTTAAAGTTGGATTTTCTCAGGCACTTGTAAAAATGGGAATTACAAGATGAGATGGATGCGGGACAAAATTACAGAGATGAAGGAGAGGAAAAGGGATAAAATTTTGAAAGTGCAAGTGCAAAGATGGAAAAGGTGTTGCCTCGAGAGCCAAAAAGATTACATGTCATGTCCAAAAATGATTGTGCGAGTCTGATGAGAAAAATGATTAAAAGGACTCCCAAACATGGCATCCTAGTCATTAATCAAGGGCCCAAGAAATGTGATCGAGTTCACAATTGGTCCACTTGGTAGATTTTGGATCTAAATTTGTTAAACGTCACTGTCTAAAACAAATTGGTAACAAGCATAGGTACCTCAAATATTATTCTCTTTTAGGGGGGAAATAGAGTGAGAAAAATGTATAAATGTAATAAGAATACTCTTGTAAATGGTGAGAGGTTGAAATCTTAATACAAAATTTGGTAAAGTCGTCTTGGTGAAAATTTGAGAAAGTTGTCTTCGTGAGAGACCAAAGCCGAGATAACATGTTATTTTTTTTGTGTTAGATTTTCTATTGTGTCAAGTTGGTTGTAGATGTATAGCCATTGACGAGGAATGAGATTATTATGGAAAATTTCCCTATTTTGATGAATTGAAGAAATTTTGAAATTTATTTGTGTCCAATCTCTAGCAATTTGTGTCTTCTTTGTTTCAAATGTCTGGTGAAATATTTTCTTTCGTTCCTGTTGCAATATAACATTGATTTTTTTGTGAAATCACACATGATCTTGTCCACTGTGATAGTCTAATGGTATTAGCAATTCCATTTCAAGAAGAGCCTTCATCTTAGATGAGATAAAAAAATTTAAAATCAATTCACTATCATTTGTTGATAAATATTGTCTTTAAGTCTTTGGGTGTACCTTAGGCATGATTAATCAGAAAATTTGGTGTTTAATTGAGTCTTTCAATTTGATCCTTCGTGTTGGAGTCTCAAAGATTATGTGAAAATGTGTTGATCTGGGCCTCCATTAAAGCACACCTTCTTGTTGAAGGAATGTCTTAATTGTTCTGAAGCTTTCTGTTGTTGAATTTGTTCATTGTTGTGAAGTCCCTTCAAAGATCTAGTATAATCAACTTTATCTTGCTTCATCTCCCACCAAAATTATTTAAAAACCATTGATCCATC
The DNA here is from genome assembly GCA_018340775.1 of Taxus wallichiana var. yunnanensis. Taxonomy (NCBI): domain Eukaryota; kingdom Viridiplantae; phylum Streptophyta; class Pinopsida; order Cupressales; family Taxaceae; genus Taxus; species Taxus wallichiana. The sequence continues at coordinate 986,010,927 of CM031242.1, forward strand.
CTGAACTACCCCTGTTTTCCTGTGTATCAACAAAGGAATAAAATCTACTTACAAAATATGCAAAACAATCAGGATTTCTTAATGTCTTCAATAACCTTAGCCTTGTGTTGAAATTATCTCCATCATTTAGAAGTGACAACTCTTAAGAGTTAAATCATGGAGTATTGACCATATTTTCCCAAGGTTCTCTTTATAGAATTTGTGCAAAAGAAGGATATCTCCATCTCCTTCATCAAACAGAGGTTACACTAAGGGTCCTCTCACCCTGGTCGAAGAGGCACAACCTAAAGTAGTGAGGACAAGTCAAATCCTCTTAAAGGTGCTATCCATCTCTCCAAAAATATGAGTAACAAAGGGCCAGTTAGATCTCCTCCTTGGCTACAAAATGACACACACTATGATCTATATGTCTCTAAGCTCCACATACTGATCTTTGTTGTTGCTCATCTTGAAAGGGAGAACAAATTTGGATATCAATAGAAGGTACTTCCCAATCCCAACTATAAACCCAATTATAGGCACCGAAAAATATGTTGAAACTTTAAACTCTAATTTGAATTCTTAGAAAAACATATCACTGCAATCATTCCATTAATAAATGTCTATATTTTAATGCAGAGGGAACATGAGTATATAAATTCACCATAAGGTCAAAATTGAAGCCCCAGATGATATTGATGACCATAGAAATAGTTTCTTCTCTAAATCACCAATTTTCAGAGCAAATTCTTGGGTGACTACAAATATCCCATTCATTACAAGTAGAATTAATACAACAAGGTGTGCAATTTTTCCATTGCCTGTTTGATTCCACCTACAGTCTCTGAATGACATGAGCTTATTTAAATATGGATTTTTGAATAAGAATACTTTGCAATGACTCCCAATCTTCTTCAAAAGGGAGGCACGGACTCCCACCCTTAAGGATTGTAATCAAATTCACCCCAAAGTCCACCATCTTTCTCTTTTCTATTCACCTTGGACCATCACTTCAACTATCCACAATTGCTAAATTGACAATGTTTCCTTCGGTAAGTGTGTGATCTAAGCCTCTAGATCTCAAATAGGTTAAAATAATTATTATGTAGAGAAAGTGACGGTGTTAAATTCATTTTTCAGGTGCCCATGTGCCTAGTTAGGAAGCCCACATGCGTTCTACACTCCCACAAATCCTCCACTTTGTTATTCTCTAACCACCCCCTACCTATTTGTTTTATAAACTTACTTCAATATTATTTTAGTTCCTTTATATTTATTTTTTTACTATTTTATTTTATATTGGGCACTACACATTCTCCTACACTTCTCCCATCCTTCCCCTCATGTTATACCCTTAACTTTCCCCAATCAGTGTACCCATTCCACCGTTTTGTGATATTTCTAGAAAATTATTATTGTGGAGTCATAAATAACCTAATTGTTGAAGAAAATAATTAAGCTCACACTTATTTTTGTCAACTAACAAAATTTTTCCCCTTTTTGTGCTTCAATCTGAATTTTTATATATTTTAAGCACTTAAGGTCCCTTGAAAGCATTTCCATCATATAGGATATTTATTCCCCTACCCATAAATATAAATAAGTTCTTCTAACCCCTCATATTTTGCAAATGGCAAGCCAATGGGCCTTGTAAGGATTTTTTCAAAAGTGGGCCGATGGGGCTGGGAGATATATTGGCACTTTACGCTTTTTGTAAAAGCACGGTTCTACAATTGCTTTCCTGTGAGCCCGTGGAGAAATAAAGAACAATTCCTAAGGCCCAAAAAGGGACATGTGGCCATGTTTCAATTCAAAGCAAGTGTTGGTGCTCAATTTGATCATGCCCCATTTGTCCTTGAAGTTCTTCGGTTTCACGGGCTCTATCAAATTTTCTATCTCCCGTGTTGATGTGTGAAAGATCTTTCCTTGGTTGGTTGTCATGATCAGTCCTTTCCTTTGATCGAGGATCACTTTAAACACAAAAAAAAACTCCATTGCTCTATCCATGTGAAATAATTTGTAACTTGGGCATAAATTTTGGTTTTTCCTTCCTTCCGTTTTTCCAACATCACGTTTTGTTTTCCTATCAATTTTTGTCCTAATATATGTGGAAACATGGTCCTTTCTGATTGGATGCGGCTCGATGTGGATCACATTTGGGCCTTATATCATTTACAAATTATATTTCCTTAGAAAACATTCATTTATGGGTGCAAACGGTTATTTCCCTGCATTTTACGGTTTTTGTGGTGTGTTTCCCCTAAATTTATATCTCACCATCTGTGGAAACGTGGCCATTTCTAATCGAGATGCGGTTGGGTGAGCCCCTTCGAAACTCTAAGGAACACTTCAACTCAAGTCTTTTCCATGTGGAGGGCCCTGTGCTCATCTGAAAATTTACCTATTGGTTTGACCTTTGGAGTTGTGCCAGGGAGACACGTGGACATTTTGTTGCCTTGCCTAGAGTTAGACATTTTGTTTCATGTGGCCAAGTCTGAGCTTTTGTCGGACCATGGACACGTGGAGGGATGGCACTCATTTGAGGATCTCCCTCTGGTCCAACCTTATCGATTGCACTAAGGAGACACATGGTGAGCCCGCACTTGTTTAGGGTCTCTTCTTTTAGGCACCATCTCAAAGTGATGCTAGGGAGACACGTGGAGGCTTCCACTGGCTCCTCTTTATACTTAAACTTTTCAAGCAAATTTCTTAGGCACAGGGATACGTGGACATCCCGTGCGTGTTTGAGGGACCTACCCCTTAATTTTATTGTTGAAAGAGCGCCATAGGGACATGTGGAAGTTTCTGCTAATTCTTCCTTTGCTTGGAATTTTCAATGACCAAGGAAAACTTGGTGCCTTCATTAGTCCTTAAACTTTTTCAACAAATCTACTGGAATGAGACATGTGATGAGCCCACATTTTTTTGGGGTCTCTGCTTTTGGGCACCATATCAAAAGTGCGCCATTGAGACATGTGGAGGCTTCTGCTGGCTCCTTTATCTTGAGACTTTTCAAAGTCCAAAGGTGATTTTCTTGGGCTCGGGGGCACATGAGAGGCCCACGATTATTTGAAAACTTTCCTCTATACTTCTCCTTTTTATTTGCACCAAGGAAACATGTGGACGACTCTAATCTAAAGCTAAGAAGGGGAAGAATCAATGGTTGTTGTGCATTACATCTGATTTTTCCGCCATTTTTGCTCCAAGACTCCTAGAGATGCCAATACGCATTATTTTTCATCATTTTTGATAAATACCCTTGTCATTTTTGTCTGCAAAGTGTAATTGAATGGATTTAAAGCTTAAATTTGTGAGTCTAAGGATTTTTAAGGTTTATATTTTGAAGTTGGAATTTCTCGGGCACTTGAAAAAATGTGAATTACCAAAGAAGTTGGACGTAGAGCAGAGTTACAGAGGAAAGAAAGGGAAAAGGATGAAATGATGGAGGCTGCGGCAGGCACAAGACATGAAAAAGGAGTTACGTTGATGGTGAAAAGGATTACTGTCGGATCCATCTATACAGGGCCACTGGAAAATGATTAAAACGGGGATTTCTCGCATGATAGAATAAGAATGATTAGAAGGACTGTCAAAATGTTATGGCATGACATCCTAGTCATTAGTCTCGGGTCTGAGAAATGTGATCAGTTCATAATTTATCCACCTAGAAGCTTTTTGGTATGAATTTGTTAAACGTCGCTTTTTGAGTCAATTTGTAACAAGAAAAGGTTCATTGAATATTATTATTTTTGGGGGAAATTTTGGGATGAGTGAGTGAGTGAAATGTATAAATGCAATGAGAATACTCTTGCAAAGGATCCGGGGTTGAATTATTAAGAGAAAAATTGACAGATCCCATCTTCCTTAGAGACGATTTGAGAAACTGTTAATTTCCTATGTTTTAGAATTCAATCATGTCAATTTGGTTTTGATTGTACATCCATTGACAAGCTCGATACTATTCAAAGAAAATGTCCCTGCTGATGAATCTAATCAACTTTGAATTAATCAATGTCAATCTTGGACAAATTTTTGTCTTCTTTATTTCAGAATGTTTGTAAGTATTTTTTTGTTCACATTGCAATCTTGTGTTAAAGTCCCTCCGAATCACACATGATCTCATCCCTGTGATATTCTAGTGGCATTTTCAATTTCATTACGAGAATAACCTTCATCTCGTAATGAGATAACAATTTAAAATCACTCTATTGTCATTTTGTTGATAAAGATTGTGCTGTAAGGCTCTGAGTGTATCTTAGGCATGAGTAACAGGGTATTGATGTTTAATTGTGTATTTAGCTCGAGCCTTCACGTTAAATTCTTGGAGATTGTGTGAAATCGTGAAATATGGGCCTCATTGATGCACACCTTCGGTTAAAGGAATATTTTAGCTATTATGAAGCATTATGTCATTTAGTTTTCCAAATGTTTTGAAGGTTCTCAAAGATCAGCGGCATAATTAATTTTATCGTGCTTAATCTCCCCCAAAATTATTCAAAATGTATAAATTCTACCACCATTTTCCCTGTATGTCCACAAATGTATAAATTTTTCTGCCAAAATATGCGAAGAAGCAATTAGAGATTCCATAATTTCTCTAGTAACCTTTAACCTTGTTTAGAAAATATCACCATTCTTTAGAAGTGACAGCTCGTGAGAGTTAAATTGTGGAGAATAGATCAAATCCTTAATGAAGGTGTTATCCATTTCTCTAATGCTCGAGTGACAAAGAGTCAAATTAATCCCCTTCCCAGCTACAAAATGACTCATAATAGGATTTATCTGTCTCTTAGTGTCTAGCTAAATCTGTGATGTTGCTCAGGTTTCTAAGGGAGAATCAATTTGGATACCAACAATAGGAAAGTAGGTCACCAGAGGTAGTTTGAATTTTTGGCTTTTGTTTTGAAAAGGTGTAAACTATAAAAGTAATCCACACATCTTCCGACACCCAAATAAGCCATGTGTCGGGCCTTCGTTACAAAGAACAAGTATGCGGTTGTGGGCTCACGAGCCCAGCAAGGATTTCTTTTGCTAAGTGGAAAATGTGGGGTGGCGGGCCCAGGGATGACTTTTGGGAAATGTAAATTTGCGAAGCCATGGTAGGTTCGATGCACCTCAATTTCAGTAACTTCAATTGTACAACCTAAGGGGTAGTCTCCAAACAAGCACAAGCTCACCACGTGGTCGGAGTCCAAATGGGGTAAAATCGGCCATTGAATCGGCTAAGTAAAGAAGGGCCAAGGAGCCACGTGTCATCTCGGCGAGAACTTCAAAGGTAACATTTAGGGGAAAGTTTCCAAATGATCACAAAGCCTCCATGTGTCTCGGGTCGGGCACAATGTCGTCGCCAACAGAGGCACTCGGGTAGAATACGAGAAACCGAGGAGCTGCTTGCCGCCACATCTCGATCTGGTGTATCTTCATGAGCGAGAGGAGGAGGGGCTGACTTTTCAAAATGTGTGGGGCTGCCACATGAGTCTTACATGAATGGAATCTTTAAAATATTGTAAGTTCGTGACCCTAATCTTCAAACATCCATATCTTTCGATTGGAAGCTCAATTTTGAGCAGAAAGGACATTTGAAAAGATCTCGGTGCTCGCTACTCACTTGCCACAATTAATGTTTTTGTCCACCATTTTTGAGGCAATCAAGTCTCCCACCTACCACCATGATGAATAATGGGGTTCCTTTCTTGCCCAAAGAAGAGACAATGATAGGTGTATGGGTGTTGCGGTGAGACTCGTCATTATTGTAGGTGGATTGAATGCTCTTCAGGTGTTCAAATTCTTCCTCCTTTCTCTCTTATTCTTATATATTGTATTGTAAAGGACGGGCATTTTCTATAAGGTTGGTCATTGTTTTATCTTCTTCCCCCTCTCTCTTTCTTTGTTAGGGTATAATGTGGAGTCTAAGCCTCCTCTCATGGGTACGTGTAATGTCATTTTTGGCTTTTTCCCACTAATGATGTACTTGTGTGAACTCTTAGAGTAATATTTTTTTGGTGATGCATCTTGTCCATCCTTTGCTTATTTTATTGTCTCTTCTTTCCTCTTGTCATTATAGGGTATATTGTGCATACGCTGATGTCTAATGCGGTTACGAGAGTTGCATTTAACGGGTTTTGAAGTGGTGTTACTGTAAATTTTATCTCTCGTATGTGATGCTTCTCCATCCTCTCGATTGCACACCTCTCTCCATTTTAGGTAGTTGGATTTTTAATCAAGCATTTCATTTTCTGGTGTATCACTTTGCTTAGTGTAGGCTATATTTTTATGTATTTATATCATCACAGATCTCCTTGGGAGGGTTATATTAGGATAGATAGGTTTCACCTACACTAGAGTAGTTTGTGGCGGTGTAGTTTAGCAATAAGAAGTCATGTTTCTCCAAAGGGTCATCTCAAGTTTGTAAGTCCCATAGCTTGAGAGATGGTCCTAAAAGCACAACACCAATTTATACAATGAGTACATAGGAATAACACTTCATCATATTCAATACAAAAATTACAATTATAAAGGAGAAGATGCTCCTATACTCAAGGAGGTTGCTCTAACAACTCTCTCTCTATAATAGCTCTCTCCACAAATAACTCAACTAATACAATACGTGAGTTATTTCAACAACTCACCCAATATAATAATCACCCAAACTTATAAACATAAATGTGGAGCACTAACTATATGAATTCCTAACATTCCCCCCTTAGTGTGAACATGGGAAAAACTTTCCTTTGTACTTATACCTACTCATGATCTGGTGATTTTCACAGGATGATCACAAACTTCAAGGATTGTTTTGCAAATGGTTGACCAAAAACCGAAAAATGGTGGTTTTGCAATTGGTCTACCACAAACCACAAAATGATGGCTTTTACAAATGGATTACCAACAACCAAGAATGGTGGTTTTGCTATTGGTCTACCACAAACCACAAATGATGGTTTTAAACGGTTTACCTATGACCACATCATGATATGCCAAGTCTTATTCTTAGCCCTCATCACATCTCACTGCAAGGAATAACATAGGAAATTTTGCTGAAATATGCTTTGCTCATACATACATAGTTCAAAAACTGACATAATGGAAATGGAACATTGGATCATGTTCCCCCCCTCAATGTGAAATTTCCACTTATTGAAAACTACAAACTATACCACAATGGAAGCACTAAAATCAAATTGCACACACACACACATGCCACCAAAGCCAATATATGCAGCCCATCATTGCAATGGCGACGAGAGGTTGTTAATGACCTCCAACCTCTGATTCCTCCTACCTCCTATATGATGCTGATAGCTCAAGTAGGATGTGACAATGAGACTCAATAACATGCCTTGAACGTCGGATTCCACCGAAAATGTGTTTGTGAAGCAATTTTTTTTTAATTTTTACAATTTTGTCAATTTTTTGACATTTAAAAAACTTGACAACTTCGACTCATAAAAATGACAACTCAAACAAATATACATATTGAAATGAAACTTTTACAATACAAACCATTGATTTTTAATATTGACAAGAGAATGTCATGACTCTATACTTTTGACTTTATCAATTGACTAACACTTTACAAACATGGAAGACTTCACTTTTAAAAACCTAATAAAGACAAACTTTTATGAAACATTACACAACTAAATGTATACTATGAACTCTTAAATAAAAAACTTCTATTATAATCACTCATAATAATGTGACACAAAAATGACTATTTTGAAATATATACATAGGATGACACTTTAGATAAACACGCTAATGGTGATATATAAGACACTTTTTACTCTTAACGACACGACTTATTTATCTTGACTCATTGACAAATAACAACCATGTATACTATTTAAAGTCCTATTTTAAGTAATCCCTCGGTGAAACAATTGTATTAAAGAATCAACACATACTCCTAAAAACAAATCGACCATGACCTTTGCATTATGATCAAAACTTTATATTATATCCACACTAGAGTATAACAGATAGCGAGGTGTAATAATTTGTTGTGGGAAGATGCTTATTTACCAGGTGGTCCATAACTATTTGAAGAAATATATATTTAAATCATTTACCTCAATAATTTGTAGCCAAACCAATGCCATTCAATGTAGCTCGTTTGCGTAGGTCATTGAAAATTAGACGTAAGTGATATAACCAATGCTGAGAACTCTGCAATATCCAAGGTAGGCATAAAAGGAGGTCTGATTAAAACCGAGCCAAGCATAGAAAGTGGAAGCCATTGAATCATACATGTCGATGCTCATGCAAGTTTGAGTGAATTACACCCAGCTATTAATAAAGTGTCCCAAGCTGATTATTTACAGTAACACGTCTTTAGAGAATTTTTTGATCACGTTGACACTGATAAGATCTATACAAGATAATAAATCAAACCCAAACATTGGATACATGGAAAATTATTAGATACAATGTGAATACATGACAAATTATGAAATGAAAATCCATGCTTCTGTAATGATGATTCTGATCTGGCAGAAGAAATCCGACACAATGCAGAATGAAACAACTATTCCAAATAAAATACAACTGCGTTTTTGGAATTTTTAATCCAATGTAGAGTATTCAGTGGAAATGAAATGTGCATAACTAGTCTAAAAATGTCTCCTTCAAAAACACGTCCTCACGAGTCTCCTTGTCGATTTGGCGATGGAAGGTTTACACAACCATCAAATATTAGTAAGCACAGGTGCCTTCATAACAACCATTTCAAACGATCCTCTACAACAACAGAATGGTGGCCTAAAAATCTATGTATGCACAAATCAAGTATGGATAATATACGTAAAAACTGATTACAAGGATACAGAGTCAATGAATCTATCCACACCTAATATTGCAGACAATAATATTTTCTCATCTTCAGAGGTGAAGCACAATGCTACAACCCCTATAATTGCTTTTATAGAGCCATACCTTCTCTGATACCAAATGAAAGCACAACACCGAGTTTATCAATGATAGTACACAGGAATAACACTTCATCATATTTAATATGGAAAATTACAATTATAAAGGAGAAGATGCTCATATACTCAAGGATGTTTCTCTAACAACTCTCCCTATAATAGCTCTCTCCACAAAAACTCAACTAATATAATACGTGAGTTGTTTCAACAACTCCCCTAATATAATAATCACCCAAACTTATAAACATAAATGTCGAGCACTAACTATATGATTTCCTAACAGGTCCCATGTTGTGCAATCGACCGAATACCCCACTAAGATCTTAGGCCATTCGGGGGTGCTATGATTTTACATCAATAGTATGGCACGTACGGTGGGACACTGAGGTTAGATTTTCTCATCTTTCCAAGGTGTCTCATTATCAAACAATAAATCTTAAGCCACCGTGTGACCACTCAATAGTTTTGGCACGCATGGTGGGATAGGTTTGAAGCACCTTACCACTTCATTTCATCAAGTTGATGTGTTCTTGAGTGAGAGTCAATCTTTTGAGGCACATGCAAAGCACATCTGGCAACTCCATCTGGTCAACAACCCATTCTCTGAGTTGTAGACCTTCTCCCATCCATTTTCATCCATTTTTCTTTCCACATCTTTCATCTTCTACCATTCATGAAGTTGTGCAATCATGACTTCATTTCCCTCTTGGAACTCACACTTGCAGCAACAACAGTGCAGTCCACCTCCAATGTATTTCACGACTCCTCCAGATCAATATTGTGATAAGATCCAAACCCATTATGCTTACCCATATGAGCAATGTCAAAGCCAATTTTTCCATGGAGCTTATCAAGAGAAAGGGTACGCATATGCTGATAATAGCTATATGTGAGAATGCTGGTCGATGGAGAAAATTAAAAAATTAGAGGAATGCATGGTGCATTCTAGGGTTGCAACATATATGAAAGCATTTAGAATTGGTTACAGGGCACCTTGTCCATGGGTCGGCCCTTTTCCAAGACACTACATCCCTCAGGAGAAGCTTGACTTCATGATTGAGATGCTACCCCAACTTGTGCAGTGGGATGAGGAGATAGAGGCCTACGAACTTGGTGCTGGACAACGTTGTCAATGGGTAAGTCTTGCACCATCATCTAGTGATTTGGTCTCCATTCCCCAAGCAACACCATCTCAACTCGGGCTTTAATTTCATTACTTCCCATCTATTGTCCCAAGTGTTGATTTCCCTTCTCCATATTCTAATCTTCCATCTCACCTCACTTCCTCTTCCCTTTTTCCTTCCAAACCCAAGTCCCCTCCATAAGATCCAAAGGTAGTGCCTTCCCCTCCACCACAAATAAAGAAACAACTAGTGGAGACCCCATTCATCACTCCTACTACTCTCCCAAGTCCATGTCAGAGAGAGAATCCAAAAACCAATCAAGGAGAGAAACAAGAACAAGAGCCATCCAAAGAAGAGATGATCAAAAACCTAGTAAGCTTGGGTCTTAGATTTGGAATTACAAAGATTACCTTGTTGATTAAGCCTATGGAGGAGGCTGAGGTCAAGCCACAAGTGGTGGAAGCTTTAGCTATAGTGCAAGCGCAAGAAGAAAGAGCTCCTCCAAATCTAGCAGAAGAGGAGGGATTTCATGCCATGGAGGAGAACCATACATTTCTAGATGCTCCAAGTGTGGAGCACACCATAAAATAACCTTTAGTTCTTCCTCCCACTTCCCCCCTTCAAGATCTAATGTTGAAGAAGAGTTTGAGCTTTCAAACTTCATGTTTGAGGATGAGGGGAACCATGGTGAACAAATTACAGATCTAAAGGACACCATGGAGGAGGTCGAGCACACATAATAGGACAACGAGGAGGTAGATTACCTACCTGACTTGGAGGATTTCTTTGATGGAGATGAACCAAATGAAATCACATCATTTTCTCATCCATCATCTTCATTCCAAGCACATGAGTCTCTACTGCCATGGAGGGAAGCATTCAAGGACAACAACTCGTACTCATAACAATCATCTAGAACCAAGGTTGGAGGATCTTAATCTTCCATGTTCTTCTTAGGTGGAGGAAGGAAAAGAGCATGAGGATTCCATCCTCCCCACCATCCACCCAGAAGGTCCGCAAGAAGACTCCATCCGTGGAGTAAAATTCATAACATGGGCACATCCATCGAGATCAAACCATGCCGAATCAGGTACTTGGCTTCATTGGAGCCAAGGGAGAAGCCAAAATTAGTCATGCCCACTTTAGGGCATGAGGATGAGTATCAAAGCACCAAGGATCATCATCAACACCTCCAGGAGTCCAATGCCAATCAACTTGAGGAGGTATTTTTGATTGATGTTGATACCTTGATGATTTGGGTGGAAGATCAGCCTCTTGTTAGTTTTTCACTCATTATAAGAGCCATGTTCAACACCAAACCATATACATGGCCATATTTTCTCAAAAAGTGAAGATATTTCTCCTTCCTATGGCAAGGATTTGCTTAGCTTTTTTTGTTAGGGTTAGTGTAGGAGTAGGGGTAGGTATTTTTTTCAATGAACAAGTGCTAGTGCACACTTTGCATATCCCACTTGGGGTGTGTATAATTTCTAGTTTTGTACATTGTGTGTTGTGGTATCTTGTTTCTTGTGCACATTTACATTGGAAGTAGCATTTGGTGAGATTGACTCCGGTTCCATTGGTGTTCCAAGGGGCTCAGGGATCATATTTTAGAGATTATGATCAAATTTGTGTTTACCAGGATAACTCCATGCATAAAGGATGCTTTAAGGAAACTAAAAATTTCACCTACTAGGTGTGATCCCCATGAGTCACCAAATTATTGACCAAAATAAGTTCACACTTATATTTTTTTAACTAACACCATTGTCCCCCTTTTTGTGCTTTAATATTAATTTTTATATATTTTAAGCACTTAAGGTATCTTGAAAGCATTTCCATCAGATAGGAAATTTCTTCTGCTTCACAGTAATATAAAGAAGTCCTTCTAACTCCTCATATTTTTCAAATTGCGGGACTTGGAAGGAATTTTTTGCCCAAAGCGGGCTGACAGGGCTAGGGAGATATCTTGTTACTTTGTGCTTTTACACAAAAAGTGCAATTTACAATTGTAGGGCCCACAAGCCCACAGAGAAATAAAAAGAATGCCTAAGGCCCGCAAAGGGACACGTGGCCATGTTTCAAGTCAAAGCGGGAAAGTGGGTCACCGGAGATAGTTTAAATTTTTGGCTTTTGTTTTGAAAAGGCGTAAAGTATAAAATTAAGTCGCACCTCCGATGACGCCCGGAAGACACATGTGAGGCATTTTGTCCACTTGCAGGAAGCGGGTCATCGGGGAAAATTTGGAAATTTTTCCACTTTCTCTAAAAGCGTAGTTTCAGGTGCGCCCATGCAGCCCGGAAGGATTTCTTTTGCTAAGTGGAAAATGCGGGGTGGCGGGCCTAGGGATGAATTTTTGGAAATGTAAAGTTGCAAAGCCATGGGAGGTGCCACGTGCCTCAATGGCACAACTTCAAAGGTAGGACCCAAGGGGGCGCTCTAAACAAGCGCGGGCTTGCCACGTGGTCGAAGTCCAAATGGAGGCAGAATCCGCCATTGAATCAATTAAGTAAGGAAGGGTTGTGGAAGGAGCCACACGTCGACTCATGTCAACTTCAAAGGTAAAATCTAGGGGTAGTTTCCAAATGAGCATGAAGCCTCCACATGTCTCGGGTTAGGCACAATGTCTCCACCAACAAGAGGGACTCAGGTAGAATACAAAGGAAACGAGGAGTCCATGAAGCCGCCACATGTCGGTTTGGCACAACTTCATGAGTGAGAGGAGGGGGATGAATCTTCAAAACACACGGGGCTGCCATGTGGGTCTTGTATGAATGGACTCTTTTATATATTGTGAGCCGTGACCCTGATCTTCAAACAACCATATCTTTTAACTAGAAGCTTAGTTTTGAGCAATAAAGGACATTTTAAAAAACTCTCAACGCCTGCTACTCAACTGCCACCATTAATGTTTCGATCTTCCATTTTTAAGGCCATCAAGTCTCCCACCTACCACCATGATGAAGAATGGGCTTCCTTTCTTGCCCAATAAGAGAGCGACGAGGGGCATGGGTGTTGTAGAGAGACTCGTCATTATTGTAGGTGGATTCAATGCTCTTCCAGGGGTGGTTGGAGCAAGGTTCAAATCTTCCCTCGTTTCTCTCTTTCTTCTTATATATTGTAAAGGAGGGGCATTTTCTAAAAGGTTGGTCATTTTTTCTCTTACCCCCCTCTGTCTTTCTTCCTTAGGGTATAATGTGGAGTCTAAGCCTCCTCTCATGGCTCTGTAATGGCATTTTCTTACCTCTTGCCCACTAATGATGTACTGTGTCAACTCTTGGAGCAATAAAATCTATTTTGTGATGGATCTTGTCCATCCTTTCCTTATTTTATTGTTTCTTCTTGCCTCTCATCATTAAAGAGTATATTGTGCATACTCTGATGTCTATTACATGTTCTTGGAGTTGTGTTTAATGGGTTTTTTTGTGGTGTTCTGTGTGAATTTAATTTCTGGTCTGTGATGCTTCTGTCCATCCTCTCCATTGCTCACCTCTCTCCATTTCAGGTAGTTTGATTTGTGATCAACCACTTCCTTTTCTGGTGTATCACCGCTTAGTGTAGGCTCTATTTTTATGTATTTCTCTCTCTCCATGTCTCCTTGGAAGGTTATATTAGGATAGATAGGTTTCTCCTGCACTAGAGTAGCTTGTGGCAAGTAGTTTAGGAAGAAGAAGTCGACTTTCTCTGGAGGGCCATCTCAAGTCTTGCAAGTCCCACAACTTGAGAGATGGTCCCATGTTGTGCAATCACACCGAATGCCCACTCAGATCCGAGGCCATTTGGGGATGCTTTGTGATTTTGCATCAACACTAACATCGAAAGAATCTATGAACATTAGACCTCATTAATAGTGAAATTTAAAACTCCCACAAATCCTCGTCTTATCAAATAAATAAAACCTATATTATCAATATCTAAAATATAATTTTCAATATTGTTATAAGTCATAATTCAACTATAAACCGTTGCATCCCTTTGAGAATTAACCCACATAGGCCACATGCTTTAGATGTTTGAAGACTCTTATTTACACGACATGTTGATCGAGCATGTTAATTATGTTCCCACTACATATATTCACTTGGGAATGATCCTAAAGGTTCAATTCTATTTCGTTTCGTCATGTGTAAAGACTTTAATATAAAATATTATTCTAGAATCCACTTCATTCCAAATACATAGAAAATTATATTTTTGTGATTCACGGTCAGTATGCTTCGTTCCAAAGAAACTTCTCTGTGGAAAGTTAAATTATGTATTTTTTGAGTTTCATTTTTTTATATAGCAATGAATGAAGTCAAGATTGTGACTTGACATAGTTTAAGTAAATTATTATTTTTAAAATTATTTTTGTTCATTTAAACTTTGGTGGGTATGTTGCATTGATGTTGGATAAGAATCGTTTTTAAAATTTTACTATTTGAAATGAAGACATTATTAAGTTGCGTATAATTAAAACTAACCGAAAAGAAAATTGTTTATAATTAATATTATAAGAGGCTTTGAAAGAAAAGGAAATCGCGTGCCTATTTTCTTCATTCACATACATTGATTTTTTCCTTTCACGAATATTTTAACAATTATCTAATATTAATGAACAGGTGTTTTGTGAGGCTTACGTAAAGCGTGACAAGTTAAAATACAATTTTTCTGAATGCATTTGATTTTTTTTTTTTTTTGTATTTCAAGTAGTTGACAACGTCCCAATGGACAGAGTCCACCCATGTATTGGCTTAAATAATCATGGACATGAGCTCACCTCTCTCCATTTCGGGTAGTTGGATTTGTAATCAACCACTTCCTTTTATGGTGTATCATCGCTTAGTGTAGTCTCTATTTTTATGTATTTCTCTCTCTCCTGTCTCCTTGAAGGTTATATTAGGATAGATAAGTTTCACTGCCTTACTAGAGTAGCTTGTGGCAAGTAGTTTAGAAAGAACTTTCTTTGAAGCCGATTTCAAGTCTGGAGGGCCATCTCAAGTCTGCATGTTGTGGAATCGCACAACCCCAGAGATCCGAGGCCATTCGGGGTGCTGTGATTTTGTATCAACACTAACATCGAAAGAATATATGAGCATTAGACCTCATTAATAGTGAAATTTAAAACTCCCACAAATCCCCATCTGATCAAATGAATAAAATCTCTAATAGCAATATCTAAAATATAATTTTCAATATAGTTATAAGTCACAATTCAACTATAACCCGTTGCATCCCTTTGAGAATTAACCCACGCGGGCCACATGCTAGATGTTTCAAGACTCTTATTTACAAGACACATTGATCGAGCACATTAATTATGTTCCCACTACATATATTCACTTGGAAACGAAGCTAAAGGTTCAATTCTATTTCGTGTTATAAAATAGTATTCTAGAATCCACTTCGTTCCAAATTGATAGAACATTATGTCATCGGGATGCATGTATTCCTGGTGGAGGCGTATTGCAGCTATTTCAACTTATGATGCGCGGTGAAGTATGCTTCGTTCCAAAGATACTTCTACCGTGGAAAATTATATTCTGTATTATTTGAGTTTCAATTCTTTTGATACAGCAATGAATGAAGTCAAGATTGTGACTTGACATAGTTTAAGTAAATTATTATTTTTAAAATTATTTTTGTTCATTTAAATTATGGTGGGTACGTTGTATTGATGTTGGATAGAACAATCGTTTTTAAAATTTTACTATTTGAAATGCATACATTCTTTAAAATTCATATCTCGTAAGTATGAAAATAAATTGTGCGATTCAGACAGCCTTCTAGAATCTTATATATCTATAACTAACTATTAAGTTGCGTATAATTGAAACTAACCGAAAAAAACTATTTATAATTAATATTATAAGAGGCTTTGAAAGAAAAAGGAAATCGCGTCCCTATTTTCTTCATTCATATACATTGATTTTCGCCTTTCACGAATATTTTAACAATTATCTAATATTAACGAACAGGGTTTGTGAGGCTTACGTAAAACTCTGACAAGTTAAAATACAATTTTTCTGACTGCATTTGATTATTTTTGTTTTTTGTATTTCAAGAGGTCGACAACGTCCCAATGGACAGAGTCCGCCCGTGTGTTGACTTGCGTTTGACTTCCCACATTTCTCAGTTGTTGTGAAGAAGCAATAGTCGCCAAATTTGAAAATAGCTCGCGAAATATAAATGCTCTTCGATTGCTAGATAAGTGCAAGTCTTCATCGACACAGTGAACAATCTTGTTTGCAGCACATGAACATTTGTTTGCCAGCAGAGGCTGATGAGAATGTCCATCACCCGTCCGTAGAAGGAGTTTAACAAAAAAATTAACAAACAGTGAATCCATACATCCACCACTAGCACTAATCGTCCGTCAACTGACAGAATCTACGAATTCAACATGGTTTCCTTGGACGCCGTGGTGAATTTAAGAAGTATAATGTAGAGAAGGGCGAAAAGCGGACACAGGAGGGAATGCATCTGAACCTTCCCTTTCAACAGAAATTCCATTGTAGAGGAAAGTTTGTGTAGAAATTAGGCACATAAAATAACAACTAACAGAAATAAAATAAATAATTGTAAATAAAACATATTATTGCAAACTCAGATCAGCACTTCTATGCATATATTTCTTCTTCCTTATCAGAGCTTCAGCTTAATTTAATCTCCCTGAATGTGTTATATCAAAACACTCACAATTGACTCTAATAAATAGATGGATTTTATCGAACAATAAAATGCTCCACTCTCCTAAAGTTAACACATGTTTTTGTGCAATACAAAGTTTTTGATTTATTTGCTTTATTAGTTTTTCCTAAAAGTAGGAATCTAAAAGTGAACTATCTAAACACTAAAAGTATGTAAAAAACAAACTGTTTTTTTCTTTTATGGACGCAAAATTAAACTCTTTTTCTAATACTCCCCGTTAATTTTGACCTTCAAACTTTTATTCTTCTAGCGCTGAGTGTCTACTTTCAGATCTGACATATTCCTGATGTCAAACTCCTAAACAACTTGTCAAATACTCAAAAAATTCATTTCCCAAAACTTTGGTTTCATTACTTAGGTCGAGTAAATGATATTGCTAAAATGTGGAGTTGTATTACAACTATGCTAAAATTATGAAATTTGTACATACAATTGTGTAAACATGTAACCAATTGTGAATGTGAATGTGTCTATATGTTCTAGATGGTAGCAATTGGTGCAAGTGTACCAACCCAATTTTTTGTATCTATATGAATGAATTCAACATAAATTTAAACCTATATTTAACCATTGTTACCGATTCACTAATTTATTGTACTTTTGAAATTATTTAGTTTTGGTCAAGAGAAAATTTTTAATTATATGCAGTAGAATTCCAAGTTGAGTGTTATTACATGTCCAAGAATAGAAATTGATTTACTATCAATGAATCAAATGTACATTTGCAAGTGGTGTAGTATTTATTATTTGGTTTTAAAAAAGGTATGTGATGTGGATCCAAATACAAGAGGTTGAAATACCTCTAAACACACATAAACAACTTTGTAAATAAAACACATAAGTTTAAAAATAGTTTTCTTATCATTTTGGAATCCACACTAACTTTTACATCATTAAAACTCTCCTTTTATTTCACGTATACTCTAAAAACACTAAAATGCCAAAAATTACCTACTAGCAAAACAACTCGGATGGGCCCCAAAATTTGCGTGTGAACTATACCTTCATAAATTAAGTCTCACACAAAATTTTGAATTATTCTAACAAGAAAAAAAAGTTATTAAATTTCTAAGACCTAGTCAAAAGCGAAAAAAACGTTCAGAGCCAATTTTAAGCCACTAAATGAAGGAATCTAGCCCTGAAAATGTGGCAAAGTGGATAAAACATTCCAACCGAGTTGGTCCCAATTTAGAACTAATGTATATCTACGACCATGTAAAATTTCAAGACAATCCAACGGTTGGATCAAAAGTTATGGTCTCCACAAGTTATGCTACCACATCATTCTTGGAACACCCGCTAAATTTGTCCACACAAAACCCAAGAACAACATAAGTCAAACTAGAAAAATTATGGAATAATTTATTTTTAAAAGCATGCCCTCAAAAAATTTCTAAAATAATGGTTGTCACATTATTGTTTCTAAGTTACTATAAATTAATAAAATAAATTTCTTTTATCCCCATTATAATAAAATACTTAAAACCCTCATTACCATTTAATACACTTAGTCTAAGACATGGTTTATTTTCACCTTAAATACATTATTTTGATAAACATTTAATTTCCACTATAGTCAACTAGGAAACAATAATCCCGTGGGTAAAAGGGATCTATTTAATTAAATACTAAAGTCATTTTAATCCCACAAGGTGACAAGGTTTAAAAACACCTAACAAGGTCCTTAATTTAGCACAAGGGTTAGGAAAATAATCCCATCCCCTACACAACCTAAGTGGCCCCCCTAAAATTCAACCCATGCATTTAAAAATTAAAATTGGAATTTTATTCAACCACTCCCCACCTAATTTTTGTAGGGATGAATCCCATCCATTGGATGGATTCATTTGGGGCCACAAGATCAAGGGATTTCACTAACCCTAAGTTTGCTTATGAAAGACTTCTTTCTCTTTTCTTTTGACTTATTATTTCTCTTTTGTTTTGTTTTGTAGGTTGGAAGAGAAGGAAGAAGCCATTTCAAGATTTTGGGAGGATATACATGTTCCATTTAATTTCTTTTTTTTCTTTTGTTTACACCCTCACCTAGGGTTTCAATACATTTGTTTATTTTTGTTTATTTCATTTGAGTAATATTTTCCCAATTTGACTTATAGGTTTTGCCCCATTTTAAACGAAAATGGCTAAAATGGTAATTGAATGTACGTGAGAGAGTATATATATGCATATATATATATATATATATATATATATATACACATATACATATATATATATATATACATATACATATATATATATATATATGTATATACATATACATATATATATATATAATATACATATACTATATATATATATGTATACAATACATATATATATATATATATGTATATACATATACATATATATATATATATTATATATATACATATATATATATGTATATACATATACATATATGTATATATATACATATACATATATGTATATATATATATATATATGTATACATATACATATATATATATGTATATATATATATATATACATATACATATATGTATATATATATATGTATATATGTATGTATGTATGTATATATATATATATATATATATATATATATATATAAAAATTTTCATTTTAATATAAACCACGAAAATACTAATATTTTAATATAAAATTTTCATTTATTTATTTATATATACATATATATATATAGATTTCGAATTAAAAAGAAAACACACTTAATCAAACTCTGCATTTCCGTAGAAGGGATATGCATATGTGTATATATATATAGCGTATGATGTTTATATATATACATGGTTTGGGGTTAGGTATATCCCATATATCCCATTTATATATGGGTATATATTTCATCCCTATTTTTTAATTAAAATTTTCATTATATTTAGTGGTATATAATTGATATGATTTCTTCTTAAATACTTTTCATTAATAAATCTATTTTATATAATACTTTATATATATATGTATATGTATATGTATATGTATATATATATATTCTAATATTATTTCAATAACTATATTTGATAATGGTATACCTTTGTTAATATAATAATATTAATAGTATATTAATATTGTTATATTTTCATATTAACAAGTCCCATTAATATTAAAATATTTCATTATTAATAATATTTAAAAATATTAATATTACTATCAATAGTAATAATGAAATATAGATAGTAATATTGGCAAGTTAAAAAACTTGCACTAACACTTTCTTTTCTAACAATTTGATAATTATTGTATAGAAGATAAAAGAAAATAAATTTCATTTCCTTTAACAATTTATAATGGATTTGCAATAATTTTTCAAAAAGAAAATACACACTAAATGAAAACTACCAATCAACTAAAATAGGAATAGTTGTTTTCTTTTGAACTACATTTCCATTATGTGAAAACTATCTTCACTAAAATGTCTTTCCTTCCTTTTTACAATAATGCAAATTTAACAGTGAAAATTAACTTTCCTTTCCTTGATCATAGCTCATTTCTTTCAATACAAGAGATTTTCTTTCACATAATACATTATAACTATGCTTTTTAAAAATGATTTCCACTCTAATTTCTTCCTTCACATTCTACAATTTGAGGAGAAGGGAAAATACACATTCCTTAATGTATTTACTTTCAAGTAATAATATAAATTAGTAAATGAAACTTAGAATGCAACATTTATTTTAAAATAACAATACAATAATCTTCCACTTGAAGTGATAATTTTTACAAGAAGGAAACTATAATGAAATACATTTTTTCTTGTATTATTGATCCAAAAATAAAATCTCCAACCAAGCTCCATCTTCTCTTCACTTGATCACAACAACCAAAAATGGGGAGAGGCAACACTCTCCACCAAACAAAAACTCCAATTAGAAGAAGAAGCAATTCTTCTCATTGGCCCCCGATCCCCAATGACAAGGCAATAAGCGATGGATCCAACACATGGAAATTCTACAATGCTTCCACACTTACTTGCAAGTAACCAACACACAACATAGGATAACCACATAAAAACTATAATTTTTTTATAACACAAATACCTAAAACAATGGCTCTAAAATAAGTCAAGTAGAGATAGAACATGGGGTTCCTTGTTCCTCCCAAGGATTTGGATGTGAACCTTTAAAATACTCCACAACACAATCAATGCCAAAATCTCTTATGCCTCCCCACACAAAAACATATCTATGTCTCTTATGCCTCTCTCTCTCTTATGTCGCGAAGAATTATTTCTTTTGTTTTCTCAATGTTTTCTCTCACCGAGGCAATTCATATTCTCTTTAACATAAGTAAATGTCTAATTGATTTCTAAGGACTCCAAGAGTGACATTATTCCTAACCTCAAATCTTGTTTTACTCTTATATGATTTACTCTTACATTGTACTATGGTCTCATTATTAGCATCGTTTTATAACATTTGTAACCAAAATAACACATACTATTCAATAATGGATTCACTACTACAAGGAGTGTATCCCAACACGAGACAATCTAATTATTTTCTCTTATAAACTGCAGTGTTAATGCATGTTGTAACCAAGACATCCACTTGTGTAATTTAATCCCACCATGAGATTAACCATATGAATATCATAGAAAACTACATTTCTTCTTTTTTGGGCCATTCATTAGGGTAGAAAGGGGAATGGGCACATGCGATAATAAGATCTCTTTTTATAATATTTATATTAAGTCAATTTATTTTAAATATAATTGCATTTTCTAAGAGTCGTGTACAATTTCCACCCGAAGTTAACCCCTTAATGAGATGAGGTTTTGGTATAATTCCAATTACACCTATGGATCTATGCCCCAACTATATATGAGTTTAAAGTAAGTAGACATGTTTATGTTAGACAACCTTCATCAAATACAAAGGGGATATGTTTTTGTAACCAAGGTAACAAGTTTAGTTGAGAGGGACTGAAGATTTCATTAACAAGTGTTTAAATCATAGAACAACTATTTTACTATCTCCCATTTGTGTCATCTGGAACCAACAAGGAATTCATTCGATGATGAAGTTAATTTATAGAACTAACTTCATAAGACTTTGTAATCCACTAGAATACTAAGGGAGTAATAGCTCTACTTACTCCATAAAAAAAATTTCCAGGTCATTCCTAATTGTTGGGTTCACGATGATAATATTAAACATACCGACCATGATGGTAACACAAACTAGGGGTCTTATTTACCTAAGCTAGGAGGTTCCATCTAGCACAAAAGTCTAAATTCATTTTACGGTTTCAATTTATTTTGGGCTAAGAAAGATCATGTAAGAAAGGTAGATATGCGCAAGTTTTAAGCTAAGGCCAATTGTTTTATTTAGATTTCTTTATTACATTTTTAAGGTGAGGAACACAACACAAACTATTTAATCAAAAATTTCCCAATGGAAGTACACTACAAGGTTTTAATTTAAATTTCATTTAACATATATATTCAACTTTAAACATACAAATTTTGAGATCAAAATAACATCCATGCTTAGATAAAAATTTCCCAAGCACCTCTAAAACTAGAAACATACAAATACTACCAATTTCATTAATAATTGTTTCAATAAATTACAAATATATGGTTCATCCCCTACATTTATATTATTTCAAATATAAAATAAAATAATACATAGTGAATTACAACCACTCCATTTTTGCCACCTTTCCTGGATCATGTAAAACCATGTGAGTATGAAATCAATGATAAATCGTTGGCATGACATCCACCTAATCTAGAATAATTAACAATTTTCAGTTTTCCATTTACATATAATAATAATTACAATTTTCATTCGAAAGAAATTTTGTAGAGAGATGTATTCATTTCATTTTATTTCACTTCATTTCATAACGAAGGAGACAAAAGGAGATAGGAAGAAAGGAAACACTATTTTTCCAATCGTTAAGACTTCGCAAAAAAAAAGCCACAAGATAGAGTTCCAAAAATTATTTACAAGATATATAACAAGTTTCCACAAGGGTTTGGTAACACGACGAGTGTCCCACAACTCGTCGGTTACATTTTCCTCTTAGAACAAAAATGTTGAAATTGGGATTGGAGACTAAGAAACCACTTCCAAACGTTATCTTCTAATTAGTAAACACACCATAATTAAATTTATACATGCCCACTTATATACCAAGAGTTTACAAGAAATGACATAATTCAAAACTAGCAAATGGTTTACGATTAGCGGCTAGTTTTCTGAGGCCATCGGTCATAATTGACCTAGTTACCAATGATTAAAAGTTAGTTCTAGGGCTAAGAAAATCATGAATAAAACTAACATTCTATGTACAAACGCGCCACGATAAAATTCCTATAAATTTCCCCATATATGGATAATTCATTAGAGTTGACGGAACTGAGAACTAGAAAATGGTTTTCAAATGGCGATAGGTTTTCTGGAGCCACCAGTCGTAATTGGTCTAGTTTTGACCTAGTCAAACTACAACCGGAGGTAGCTCAAAACTTCGAGTAGAGGCCTACAAAATGCCTTTGACAAACTATCAAGAAGAATGTTTTTACATGAAATGAAGGTTCTAGGACATTGTCTAGTAAATATACTAGTGGTTTACGAAGGTGGGAAAGTATTTCGTTTTTCAGGTCCAAACGAAGGCTGATACGAAACACAACTTTTAAGTTTTAGTATCTTCTTGAGAGAGCATAAATGGGTAACACCACTCCTAGAGGAGTGGAAAATAAAGTAAAAATAGTCAAATTGGGTCAATCTAAATCTTGATGTGACTCTCCTTATATCAAGGAACACATATGGTGCTTGACCTCTCTTTTACGGGGTTCAAAAAGGTTGTTCAATAAGTCTCTAAATTTGGTGTTTTTTTTTTTTTCAACGTTTCAAGTAAAGAAAAAGGTTGTGTTTAGTTGATGAATCATCTACCTTTAGACAATAATAGTGGGCACGAGAACTTGATTCGGATACTTGAGTTATATCATATGAGGTTATGGTGTCAAGCATAGTTGATGCTCAAAAGGTAAGATAGTTTTGAAAATCACAAGGTGGGGTTTTATTTCTTTACACTATTTATGTTTTGTTACATATACAATTGTAAAATTTTTTAGTAGTTTAAATTTTCTAATATAATGCAATTGAAGAACCAAATTACAAAAGTTATAGAATATGGAGGTAAGGAGACCATGCCTGGAAATGATAGGGTCCGTAGTGCAAGGGGTGCTTCGGTGTGTTTTACTCGTGGTCCAATGGGGCCACCATTCATTGTTGCATCTCGCCAAATAATTTTCATGCAACCCCAAGATTTTATCAACTCACACATGTCTAACAAAGCACTCAAAACTACTACATATCACAAATTCCCATCCCCCATCCACCATGGTTTGGCATATGTCCAAGCCCTGTTTCAATAATCTGATCTTCAACGCAGGTTGGGAATGATGAATAAGGTGGAATGATCTGGTGCTTACATGCATTTAATGAAACAACAAAATAATAACTCCCCATACTATCCATTCTTGCTGATTTTTTTTTCTGATTCCATATTTTACATATACATTTACTAGAGCATTTGCAACTACAACGTCTGACAAAATATCTCTATCTTTTAAGTTTTTATGGGTGTCCATACCCTGTTCCAAATATCCCATTTTGGGCATAATGAAAGTGAACGAGATAAATCTTTCCGTGAAATAAGCGGGATAACAAGGAAGGCACTTCCTAATCCCAACTATAAACCCAATTGTAGGCACCGAGATATGTTGAAACTTTAAAATCTTATCTGAATTCTTATAAAAACATATCACTCCAATCGTTCCATTAATCAATGTTTGTATTTTAATGGAGAGGTAACATGAGTATATAAACTCACCATAAGGCAAAAAATGAATCCCCAAATGACATTGATGACCATAGAAATAGATGCAAATCTAAATCACCAATTTTCGTAGCAAATTCCTGGGTGACTACAACTATCCCATTCATTACAAGTTGATTTAATACAACAAGGTCTGAAATTTATCAATTTCTTATTGGATTCAACCTAAAGTCTTTGAATGACATGAACATATTTAAATATAGATTGTTGAATAAGAAGACATTGCAACAAAGTAGTATTTAGTGGAGCACCTCCTAACCCCAATTTTCTTCAAAATGGAGGAATGAAATCCAAGCCTCGGATTGCAATCAAATTAACCCCCATAATGTGTAACCCTATTTCTCTCTACCCCTTCACCTTTAACCATCGCTACAACTATCTAAACTGCTAAATTGACAATGTTTCCTTGGGTAAGAGCGTGATCTAAGCCTCCGGATTTCAAATAGGTTCGAATAATTATTATGCAGATAAAGTGATAGGTTAAATGCATTTTTAGGGTGCCCATGTGCCTTGTCAAGAAGCCTACATGCCTTTCTACACTCCCACGCATCCTCCACCATTATTCTCCAACCACCCCCTGCCTATTTTTTTTTCAAACTTACTTTAATATTATTTTAGTTTCTTTAAATTTATTTTATTATTACTTTATTTTATATTGGGCACTACATTCCCCCTTATAAGAGCATTTTCCTCGATGTGACATGATACCAGATGCTTGAAGGGTAAGTAGGAAATAAATTCAATAAGGACACATGTCACTTAAAAAAAAATTGAGTCGATCTGAACACGACAACAAGGGATAAAACTAAATTTAAAATACCTTAAATTTTAATGTTCGTGAAGATTGGGAGTTCACTATTACTTAGTCGTTTCCTTTAAAGTACTAATTAAATTCAACTCTTAGTATTTCACGATTAAGAGTTTAGTTGTTTTATGTTCATAGGTTCCCAAAAAAACTGACATCACAATACCACATTAGGGAAAATCAAAACACTAATGGTTCACAAGACATATTTCTACATACTTGAATGATTGTATCACATCATAAGAACTAACCTAACCCATGGAAAAAACATACATAGCTCTCAAAAAATAGTACTTGTCACATGTGCTCGACATAATAGTACCCATAACATAAGTAGGCTACTTCAACATGGAATTCCCAACAGTAGGTACACATAAATTTTTCACACAACAGAAAACCATAATTGTACCTATATAGGGTTGTTGGTTTTAAAATGTGTCAGCTAGGCAGATCATTGGGAAACAGGCCAACAATGTGCAGGGCATAGCCCCTCTTTGAGACAGCAAAGTGAAACTAGTTTATTTCTATTCTATCAAGTAGGAATCTATGCAAATCTACAATATTCTAACTTCAGGGGTTTGGGATCTCATCCTAGTAGGGGTAGTTCCAACTGTGAACAGAAATGTAAGAGGGAAGGAATGGAGGAAGGTAGATCTGAAGGAGAAAAGAAATGAATTCCAAGATAGAAAGGTCAGAGGGTTTATGCTTTGGGCTGGTAGTAAACAGAGCCAAACTTACTTGCATAAAAAAACAAAGCAATACTGATGAACATTTGACAATACTAGGAATGAATCCAACATAATAGAAACACAGATCTAACATAAGAAAGATCAAATATAAATAACACATATATGAAGCACAAAGTCGTAATATATGTATTAATATCTCTTATGTGACAAGAAAGCATAAAGTATTTCTCTCCTCACTTATTTTTTTCATACAAAATGGTCCACTTGGTATACAACAAGTATTCCAGTATTTATAGAAGGAAAAGGAGGAAGAAGATAAAAGAAGCCAACCACTATTTACAAAATATCCACAAAATATCTAAAAAGTCAAAAGTTGACTTTGGGGAAGTTTGTGGATGGCAACATCCCATGGTGCAACATGGATGATGTCATCGCATGTGCCAACATGCCTTTTAAATATTTTACAAAAATGGGAATTTATCCAGGAGGAAGAAGCTACTCGTCATCGTCTCTCGGCTCGAACTTAGTATCTGGTGGTGGCTCAGGGGAGTCGATATGACACTGTGCCCGATACTCTACAAACTTGCTAATTATTTTTTGAAGTTGATACTGATCAGGACCTTTGAAATGGTCATGAATTACTTCGCAAGTTTCTTTCTCATTTTTGAGCTTGTCGGGAAAATCAGCGAACTCTTCATTTGCATCAATCAAAGAGCCGATAAAGTCATGGTAGGCTAAGAGGTTGTTGATGGACTCATGATTGAAAGTGACCTCTTGTGCCAGACCTTGAGAGACAATAGCCTTGAAGCACTGGAATGTATCATCTACATACACTTGTCTTCATTGTCGGTCCATGTCTTTAAGCATTCTTCAATGCTTACTGCTACATACTAGCTATGGTGAGGAATGCCCAACATGATTTCGAAGTGGTGGGTAGTGAGGTTGATGATCACCTTTCCCTCCTTATCTTCGACACATCTTGTGTCTTTGTTGTAACAACAGGCCACCAACATGATGAACTCATTGTTCATTGCACTTATTGGGAGTCCTGCTGCAAAGTGTAGCCCGCTGCCTACCAGTTTGTCCATCCATGGGCCACCGGTAACCTTTTTGGTTCTCTCCTAGAAGTCATCCATATCTATGTGTCTCGGTCGAGTCTCGATGTCGAGATCGCACTTTGCTAGTGAGTCATGCATCATGACTCTCTGATATTTGTATTTCATTTCCTGCTCTGTCAACTTAGACTTGGCTTTACTTTTAGTTGGCTTCTTGCTCGATGAAGACATGGGTGAGCTCAAGGATGGTTGTTGCTCTACAAGAAGAATCAAAGAGGTCCAACATAGGAGAGCCATGTCAACCATCATATTATCCATAGTAAAAGCTTACAGAATGAAAAATGAGCAACTTGTAAGCCTTAGGGCACAAGGCGTAGGTTCATTGCAGGTGCATGGGTTTTAAAAAGTAAGGCACACTTGGGAAGGTGTCAACATGTAGATATTGGTGCCAAATGGGGCACGGGGCATAGATTAGTAACACACAACATGCAATGTTGGTGTTAAGGCCAGCGTGTAGGAAAACTATTTTGGTGGGGCGCAAAATTTTTTTGTGTTACATGCCTTTGAGGTGCGCCTAGGCGTAGGTGGGGAAGATGCTGCAAGGTGGTTTTGCGTGCCCGAAGGGTTTGCTTACACAGCACGTATTTTGGATTACACAACAGTTAATGATGATGTTGTAGTATTTGCGCCACCATCACCTGTGCCTTTTAGGAATTTGCTAAGTGTTTAACCTGGGGAGTTTTTAAAATGTTGAAGGCAAGGACAAGTGCAGCCAAGGCACGAATGTGTGTGATGTAGCATGAAGGGACAGTGCATCAAAGGAAAAAGAATGATTTTGCATTTCCTTGATTTCTCTTCCCTTTGCATGACCCTTTTCTCTCTTTTTTGATTTTTCAAAGTGACAAAGAGAGGGTTTGTGGGATTTGGAGTAAGGCGGAGCCTTCTATGATTTTATTCGAGATCTAGAAGATCTAGAGGATGATAAGGTGTTTCGAGATAGTTTATGGATTTAAGTTTAATCATTTAGAATTTTAGGTTTAACCCTTTATAACAATCGTAAACCATAACAACCAAGAAACAAAACCACAAACAACCATAAGAGTGATAAAAACCACTTACCCAGGATAAATAATGATGAAGGAATGACGTGGGATCCACAAACATGACAAACGACACGCGGGGCTGACAGGAAAGGCTGACAGGCATAGAGGAATAACTTTTCTCAATTTCAATTCATGAAAATGACAGGTGTTAACCACATATTTATAGGAAAATACCACATTTATTTCCCCACCAACTTTCTTTGGCACACTTTTTAAAGTGTCGACATGAGTATAAATGTGCCTTGGCGCAACTTGGTTGGTGTCGACACTAAAGCTTCAGCGCCTAAAGTGCACATTTGGATATGTCAACATGTTAATTTTCATGCCTTTAGCGCATTTCTTTAAGGCAGGTTTGAGGATGTTGACATGTAAATTTTAGCACCTAAGGGGTGCATACTCTCTTATGTTGACATGACATTTGTTGCGCCAAAGGTTTCTTAAAGGGGGCGAAACTTTGGGGATGTTGACAAAACAATACTTTTGCGCTTGATTCAAAAAGGCTGAAAATGGTTAAGTTTTAAACTTGATTTTGGAAGGGAATTTTTAGGCCATTTTTAATGTTAATAGACCTTCTCTGGGGACCAAAACAAAGTTTTTGTATAGTTACCTACAAAATTGGCCTTGTCAATTTTACAGATAACAACTTGACTCTGTCAGGGACTATCTTAAAGTGAAACTTAAGGGTAGAGAATCCTAGATTTTCATGTGCCTATCCATTGGGTTATAGATTCAAAAACAAGGGCGAAGGGAAAAGGAAAAGAACACACAAAAAAAGGAAACAAACACATGGCAAAAACAAACACACATCGATGGAAAACTGTACAAAGAAGAGAACAAGCTCTACTTCCTGAAGATCTTTAGATGCTACCCATTATAGGAAACCAGGAGCTCAGTTCTATCTAGATACGAGAGATAGAAACTATTCTCTCCATTGAGTTGCTTAATCTCGTATGGCCCTCTCCAAAGAGAGTCAAACTTCCCGCACATACATTTTAGTTCTCTTTGTTTGTCCCATAGAAGGACAAGATCTCCTACTTGGAAATATCTATGCTTGGCTTTGTTGTCGAACAACCTCTTAACTTGATTTTGATGCTCAGTGATCTTGTCACAACTTTCACTCACTTTTCTTCAAGTTACATCGGATACATAATTCTCTTCTCCGGATAAATCCGAAAAGTTTCATCTTCGATTGCTCGAGCCAAGTGCGAGATCAAAAGTTTTGCAGAGATAGGGATTTTAACATCGGTCCCATATAATACCCGGAAAGGTGGCATGCTAAGAGATCTCTTTGGAGTGATACAATCTACCCACAAGGCATCGTATAATGACTTGTGCCAGGATCGTTGGTTCTCATCAACTAGCTTTCGTATGATGGTTACTAGGTTCTTATTGCTAGATTCAGCCAAACCATTTCCCTAAGGATAGTAATTAGAAGCATGAGCCAAAGTTGTTTCGTATTCATAGAAAAAACCAATGAATTCTGTGAAGAGAAGTTGGAAGCATTATCAGCAATGATTTTGTGTGGAATGCCAAATCTCACGATGATATTTTCCTTGATGAAGTTACAAACAACTTCAGAAGTGGCATGTTTGATAGGTATGGCCTCCACCCATTTGGTGAAGTAATCTATTGCTGTCAGGACATAACTATGTCCAACACTTGATTGAGGATGGAGTGCTCCAATAAAGTCAATTCCCCATTTCCTAAATGGTTCGTCAATAATGATGGGCCTAAGAGGAAATGCAACCAGCTTTGGTTTGCCAACGAACTATTGGCAAAGTTCACATTTCGCTACCCAGGTGGCTACATCCTGAAATAGCATTGGCCAGTAGTACCTAGCCCGAATGATCTTATGTGTTGTGACAGAAGAGGAGAAATGACCACTACAGGTTGAGTCATGAAAGCTTTCTAGTAATTTTACCTGTTGCGGCTTGTCAACACATCGTAGGAAGATGCCATCAATTCCATGCTTGTACAACCTATCATCCCATATGACATACCATGCGGCTCTAAGATTTATTTCTCACTTTTCCTTTGTGGTTAGGTGAGTTGGACACTCTCCATAAGTGAGAAAGAAAGTGATGTCCGAATACCATTCATCATTGGTTGCAACAAATAGGACCATAGGCAAAGAATCCACTTTCTCCAGTTCACTTTGTTCTTTATCAACATGAGCAACTTGCTCCTCGGTGCTTCTGGGTCTTTATTTTCAGCCATTAGCTAACACAGTCCCTTACCTCTTACCAATTTGGTTGGTTTGATGTCCAGATCATACTCTTGGACCTTTGTGATCCAATTCCCTCGTAAGCTCCCCAACTCCTGTTGAGTTAGGATAGACTTAACCACCATGTCAGGGACCAGTACTACTGTATGAGAATTTAGAATGTAGTAGCGGAAACTTTTAACTACTTTTACCATAGTGAAGGTGTGTTTTTCTAGTTGTGACATCTTTAGTTCATGAGGCTTTAGAGGAGAGCTCATGAAAGTAATTGGGATTCAACATCCTCAGAGTTCTTTTACATTAAGATAGCCGATACAGTATGTGTGGATGCATAACTATACATGATGAAATCCTTGGAGAAGTCTAGACATACCAGAATAGGTGTGTGAGTAACGAGGCTTTTATATCCTCGAATGACATCTTTCCTTCTTCACTCCATCAGAATGTTTGTGACCCTTTCATCATATTGGATATATGACGAGTTTTCTCAGAAAAATTGGGAACAAAGCGTCTGAGAAAATTTACCTTTCTCGAAGAAAGAGTGAATCCCGCCTTGCTTGTGGGCAAGGTAAGGCTCTGAATAGCCTTGACTCTTTTGATGTCTATCTTTGTTCCTTCTTTGCTGACGACGTGTCCTAGCAATTTTCCTTTGGTGACCCCGAAAACTGACTTCTTAGGGTTTAGAGAAATTTTGTGTTCTCGGCATCTAATCAAGACTTGCTCCAAATGATCATAGTGATCACTTCATTTTTTAGAGAACACGGTTAAGTCATCTAGGTAAACTATGATGACCTTTCCCATTATACCTTTGAACATGAAGTCCATCACTCATTGAAAGGTGGCACCGGCATTGGTTAAACCAACAGCATCCTATTGTAGGTGAAGGTGCCCTAAGGAGTGGTGAATTCTGTTTTGAATTGGTCTTCAGGCGTGACCTCAATCTGATTATAACCCAAAAAACCATCAAGCATGGATAACATCTCTGAACCGGTTTACTTCTGCAGAACTTGATCCATTATGGGCAGTGGATAATTGTCCTTTAAGGATGCCTGGTTCAGGTTGCGAAAGTCTACACATATGCATATTTCACCATTCTTCTTCCGCACAAGCACCATTTTTGTAACCCGTGTTACGTGATGAATTAGAAAAATGATTCTTGCATCCAGCATTTTCTGAATTTCAGCCTGGATGGTACCTGAGATTTTGGGGTTATAGTGCCTCTGATTTTGACAAAAGGCTTAACGTCATCTTTGAGCGGGATGTCATGTTGAATGTCCTTTGGCTTAAATGACTTCAGATCAGCATAAGACCATGCCAATACATCCATATATATTTTTAGCAATTTGACAAATTTCTACTTTTCCTCGGGTGTACAACACTTCCCGATGTTCACAGACCGAGGATGTTCTATAGTACCCAAATTGACAGATTCAGTTTTTGGAGAAGAGCCAGGGTTATCCTGTCACCTTTTCTTGAAAAAACGGTCATGCTTATCAAATAATCATTCCAGGAAACTAAACCTTTGGAATCTTATTTCCCTTGAGCTGACATATGCCCTGACCTTCTATCGATTCCTGTGCTTGGCCCGTGAGAGACTCATGACACGCAGAAGTCGATCCATCGAAATGGAGCTCTTTGAAATTTTCAGCTTTCTCCATAAAAGTGATAAGCTGATTATCATCATTGAATACCTGCCAGTGTTGTGAATTATCTGGCACACTTGGGTGGAAAACTACCTCAATGGTATATGTGTCTATTTTTAACCCTGGGTGAGGGAGCATGAGAGAGGCCGAGACAGCCAAAGAATCAACCATGTCGTTCTGAGCTCGTGGAACTACTTTGATTGAGAAAGCATCAAACTCCTCGATGTTATCCCACACTGCATTGTGGTAGTGTCTGAGCCTGTCGTTCTTTACTTGGTATACCCCTTTCACCTGATTGACAATTAGCTCAGCATCACCCTGTACTTTTAGATTCTTGATTCCCCTTTCCTTTTCAGCTTGCATGTCAAGTAGAAAATATTTGTACTCGGCAGTGTTGTTTGTATTGAAAAACTATAATTTTAAAAAAAGAGGGAAAATCTTCTCTTCGGAGATATCGAACGGCCCCCAAAGACACGCACCCACTTGTTGCATAACTACCATCAAACTGCAGTTTCCACATCTTGTTGAGGTCCTCCTCTTGAATGAGATCTTCCATCTTATCGAGTCGGTGGACAAGAAATAGTTCCCCATCTCTAATGATTCCAAGAGAATTTGGGCCTTGGAGTTGTCGGAGTTGGTGACCAGATATTTCTTTTGTGATTCGGCTGCAATGTCTAGCATCACCCCTTTGATAGGAATTCTGGATTTGGACCAGTCCATATGGATTTCTCCACCAAATTCTCTGCAAAAACTCCTCCCTAGTAATATTTCGTATGTTGCTGGAATATCAACTATGAGGATAGTCATTTTTACTCTTTTCTCAGGGAATTTGCGAATGCGAACTATGCATCTTTGATCTGACCTATTAATGGTACTTGCTTGGTTTCCATGGAGTAACATCTGCCGAAAGGTTTAGTGAGTGTGAGGCCCAAAGCATGAGTGACCTTTTGGCATGACATTTTCAGACGCTCCAGAATCAATTATGTAGTTGCTTAACTTGTGACCATTAATTAGGAGAGATAGATAAAAAGGTTCAATTTTACCTGACGCGGACGTTGAGGCAACGTTTATGTGGGATGCAGGAGGAGTGGAAAGAATTCCTTTTGGAGAAATGGGGTGAGAGATGGCAGCTTGACTTTGAATATACTTGGTTAATCTAACAAGTTTCTCGGGGTTAGACTGAAGGTACTCAGCTTACTATATCGAATGCAACCAAGGGTTGCGCTGACGAAGGAATGATTCCTTCGTTTCACGATGGTAGAGGAGTGGTAATGGTCTTTATGGGAATGGAGGGAGATTGATTCGGAGGAGAAACAGGAGGAAAATATTTCTTTACAAAAGGCTTGATAGGAGGTTGAGTAGGAAGGGGATTACCTCTTTTAGCGATGGTTAGATGTGTATTTAATACAACCTTTTCCTTTTGTATTTTAACAGCAACCTCTGCTTCCTTTCCTTTTGAGTGGGTGAGAACGGCATATGACTATCCACTTGCATACCCTTAGGTACCTTCCTCTTCATCATATTCCTCATCCTCAAATTCCATATACCCAATTGTAGAGTCGCCAGTCGGTTCACCGACATTTTGATCATCTTCGCCTTGCGATAAAGGTTCTTCATAAATTTTCTCATCTTCTTAGATCTCGACCAAGGAATTAACCGAGAGGGCCTCAAGTGCTAACTTTGGATCAGCAGTAGGAAAATGTGGCCATTGGGGGGTGTTGTTGGGAGTGAAGTTCCTCTGTGGGATATCCCGGTAAGGAGTGGTAGACGAATCTTGAGCTAATTGCTTCTTTAATGCGAGCAAGTCATTCACCATCTCTTGAAACACTATATTTGATGAGGTGTCTGAGAAGAAGTCGAAGCCTTTAATTTTGATGGCTCCCATCCTAACTCACCGAGATATAAGCAAGTTGTTCTCTATCAATGGTCGTAGCTTGAGTGAGGATCAAGGTGGCGATTTGTTCTTGCAAAAGCAAGAAACTTACTCTTAAACTCATTACGTTCAAAAAGAAACAATTTAGATTGTCCGGTTGGAAACATGGTAGGCGGCACACGGTTGATCAATGAATTGAAATGGATGATAAAATCACGTATGGTTTCATTGGCCTCCTTCTTCAAGTGAGTGATCTTTGACCGTAACACAAATGCATCTTCTAAAGGCTTATACATGTCTTCAAATGCAGTCTGTAATGTAGCCCAACTAATGATAGATCCGGTTTGGCTAAATTTTGGAACCATTTTCATGTAGGTCCTGGAAAGTCTTGAGAAAAAGATGTACTGATACGTCTTCATGAGTCACGTCCGAAATCTTTGCATGACATAATAAATGTAGTAATATGCACATCCATGGTTTGATTTCCACTCCCATCAAACTTTGGGAAATTCTTATGATTTCCATGAGGGAGGGTGTGAACTGGATGTGGCAGTGCTAGAGGGCCCATGGAATTTCCCCATGGTACTGCCATTTGAAACGCGGGGAAAATAACATGAGCAGGGAGTCTGGTTCCACTTAGCAAAAGAGCACTACAAATAGATGTCGAAGCACCTTGTGAAATCTGGCTCTTTCGTGAAAAGGTGAGGCACTTCTTTGGATCACTTCTCCTCATCATTGCACAACCTAGACACGCAAATCGTGTTAGAGTAATACTGAAATTGTACCTTTTAAGTAGATCAAATATTGGATCAACTTCTCCATGAGCTCTTCTACCACGAGTAAATTTTTCACTGCCGCCAATTTTTGTATCCGCGTTCAGATCTCGTAACAATTAAGAGTAGATCTACAACAATCTTTTTGTTTGTACTTACTAATTTTCTGATTTTTCCTACGACAAAATCAACAGGAGGAAGCATGTACTTTTCTAATTAAAAAAATATTATCCTCTTAAAAACAACTGATTGTGGTTTACCGACAAAGATAAATGAGGATAAAAAGTTCGGTGGAGGAAGGTAGATCTGAAGGGCGAAAAGTGAATTTAGAAAGCTGATTTTCAGATCTTCGAACTGAATTTTGCAAGGTTTTGAAAATATCAGAAAATATCATATTTTCAGATCTACTGAAATATACAATTTTTGTAAAAACTCAAAAGTAACTAAAATTTCATATCTAGCCCCTTGAGAGATATAGATTTGTATAAGGAAATTTTTGATTTTGATCACTTCGCAAAAAATTTAAAGTTTTAACAAAAAGTTAAAATTTACAAAATGGTAGTGATTTTCACAGATTTTAAATTATTTCCTTAGTTTGATCACCAGTGGAGTTGCCAAAAACTGTTGGTTTGAAAATATGTCGAGCAAGGTGCAGATCGTGGGGAAATAGGCCAACAAAGTGTGTATGGCATAGCCCCTTTCTTTGAGATAAGATTGATTGAAAGCTAAACTGGTTTATTGTTATTCTATCAATCAAGAATGCTGCAAATCTACAATATTCCAACTTTAGGGGTTTGGGATCTCATCCCAAATGTTGATGGGTAGTTCCAATTGTGAATAGAAATGTAAGAGGAAGGAATCCTGGAGGAAGGTAGATCTGAATCAAGATACGGGTGAAAAGAAATGAATTCCAAGATCATGAAAAATATTTTGGTCGAGGGGGTTCATATGATTTGGGCTTGGGGAGGTATTTTGCTAGATGAGCCAAACTTACTTTCATAAACAAACAAATCAATATTTCACCGATGAACATCTAACAATACTAGGAATGAATCCAATAGAATAGAAACATAGATCTAACGTAAGAAATATCAAATGTAAATACACATATGATCAAGCATCAACTTTGTAATATATGTATTAATATCTCTTATGAAGCTAAATTTACAAGAAAGCACAAAAAGTCTTTCTCTCCTCACTTACTTTTTTCATACAAAATGGTCCACCTAGAATACAACAATTATTCTAGTATTTATAGAAGGAGAATGAGGAAGAATAAAAAAGAAGCCAACCACTATTATATACAAAATATCTAAAAAATCAAAAGTTGACTTTGGGCAAGTTTGTGGATGACAACATCCCATGGTGCAACATGGATGATGTCATCACATGTGCTAACATGCCTTTTAAATATTTTACAAAAATGGGAATTTAACAAAGAGGAACAAGCTACTCATCATCATCTCTTAGCTCGAACTTAGTATCTTGGTGGCTTAGGGAGTTGATATGACACTACACACCGATACTCTAAAAACTTACCATTATTTTTGAAGTTGATACATCGATCAGACCTTTGAAATGGTCATGAATTACTTATGCAAGTTTCTTTCTCATTTTTGAGCTTGTCGAGAAAATCAGCGAACTATTCATTTGCATTGATGAAAGGGCCATTTGTGAAAGTCATGGCAGGCTAAGAGGTTGTTGATGGACTCATGATCGAAAGTGACCTCTTGCACCAAACCATGAGAGACAATAGCCTTGAAGCACTAGAATGTATCATCTCGCATACACTTGTCTTCATTTTTGGTCCATGTCTTTAAGCATTCTTCAATGCTTACTGCTACATACTGGCTATGGTGAGGAATTCCCAACATGATTTTGAAGTGGCGGGTGATGAGGTTGATGATCACCTTTCCCTCCTTATCTTCGACACATCTTGTGTCTTTATTGTAACAACGGGCCACCAACATGATGAACTCATTGTTCATTGCACTTACGGGAGTCCTCCTGCAAAGTGTAGCCCACTTGCCTAATTTGTCCATCCACGGGCCACCGGTAACCTTTTTGGTTCTCTCCCAGAAGTCATCCATATCTATGTGTCCCAACTCGAGTCTCTGATGTCGAGACTGCACTCTGCAAGTGATTCAGGCATCTTGACTCTCTGATATTTGTATTTCATTTCCTGCTCTGTTAACTTAGACTTGGCTTTACTTTTAGTTGGCTTCTTGCTTGATGAAGACATGGGTGAGCTCAAGGATGGATGTTTCTCTATAAGAAGAATCAAAGAGGTCCAACATAGGAGAGCCATGTCAACCGTCATATTATCCATAGTAAAATTTTACAGAATGAAAAATGAGCAACTTGTAAGCCTTGGGGCGCAAGGCGCAGGTTCACTGCAGGCTGCAGGGGTTTCAAAAAGTAAGGCACACTTGGGAAGGTGTCAACATGCAGATATTGGTGCCAAATGGGGCGGGTGTAGATTAGTAACACACAACATGCAATGTTGGTGTTGAGGAAGTTGTGCCAGTGCTTAGGAAAAATGTTTTGGCGGGGCATAGAAATTTTTGTGTTACATGCCTTCGAGGTGTGCCTAGGCACAGGTGGAAGATGCTGCAAGGTGGTTTGGCATGCCAAAGGGTTTGCTTGCGCAACACATTTTTGGATTACACAATAGTTAATGTTGGTGTTGTGGTATTTTTGCCAGCGCCTGTGCCTTTTAGGAATTTGCTAAGTTATTAATCGGGAAAAGGTTTTAAATATGTTGCAGGTGGGGACAGTGTGCCAAGGTACGACTATGTGATGTAGCATGAAGGGATAGTGCATCAAAGGAAAAAGAATGATTTTTCATTTCCATTTTCTTCCCTTTGCATGACCCTTTTCTCTCTCTTTTTTATTTTTGCAAAGTGACAAAGAGAGGGTTTGTGGGATTTGCAGCAAGGCAGAGCCTTCTCAGATACAAAGGATGGTTTATTCAGAGGCAGAGCCTTCTCAGATTTGTAGATCTAGAAGGAGGGATAAGGTGTTTCAGATAGTTTATGGATTGTTAAGTTTATTCATTTAGATTTTTAGGTTTAACCTTTTATAACAATCCTAAAACCATAACAACCAAGAAACAAAACCACAAACAACCATAAGAGTGATAAAAACCACTTACCTAGGATAAATAATGACGAAGGAATGATGTGGGATCCACAAACATGAAAAATAGCATGTGGGGCTAACAGGAAAGGCTGACAGTGCAGAGGAATAACTTTTCTCAATTTCAATTCGTGAAAATGACAGGTGTTAACCGCATATTTATAGGAAAATACCGCATTTATTTCCCCACCAACTTTCTTTGGTGCACTTTTTAAAGTGTCGAACATCAAGATAAATGTGCCTTAAGCATAGCTTGGTTGGTGTTAACACTTAAGGTTTGTTAAAGGGGTGCAACTTTGTGGATGTTGACACAACAATACTTGCGCCCAGCCAAAAAAGGCTAAAAATGGTTAAGTTTTAAACTTGATTTTGGAAGGGAATTTTAGGCCATTTTGAATGTTAATAGACCTTCTCAGGGGACCAAAACAAAATTTTGGTATGGTTACCTATAAAATTGCCCTTGTCAATTTTACATGATAACAAGGGTTAAGATGGAAATAACAACATACCAACACCGAGGAGCATCAATCCTCAACATCACAAAACATAACCGACTCACAAGAGTACACATAGATCATAACACCAACATCATACACCTCCCAAAACATCACAAAACAACTCCATGTACCTCCCAAAGCATAAAAATACTACAACATATACCTCCCATGCATCACAAAGCAACTCCATATACCTCCTAAAAATCAATCACACTAACACAATTTTACTTATGCCTCCCCAAGTCTCTTATGCCTCCCTCAAGTGTCTCTTATGCCTCCCTCAATTATCTTATGCCTCCCTCAAATGTCTCTTATGCCTCCCTCAAGTCTATTATGCCTCCCAAAGTAATAAAATAAAGATAATTTTTTTTTTTGCTCCCAAAAGAGGTTGGTCACCCTATGGCCCTAGGCACATATAGTCTAGATACCTATAACCCAATTGACATAACAACTTGTGGTTCAAAATCCACTAGTAATCTGAACTACTTGGGGTGTAACCCCATACAATGAAGCGGGTGCATGGGTCCCACCACTCCATGGTGAATCCCATAACCCTATTCCAACACATTATGACATCACAACTAGCATAAAATCTATATCAAATGCCAAGTGCCAACAATCCCAAGTGTTGGGCTACACTATAAATTTTTTAACTTGATATACTATTTAAAATTGAGAAAAGCAAATGGCCGATTAGCCATGGTTAGTGTAAAATCTGAAAGTTAGTGTAGTGCCCACTTTCTTTCGACACTTATTACTATTCATTTTGATACTATTGACTCTACTTATGGATATTTTGTATTATTCTGACTTAGCATGATGAAGATGTTAGATATACGAGATACTATTATTGGTTTTCGATCTTTAGTATGATATGTGTGTGGACTTTTAGAAACATTTTTATATTGATGATGATATTTTGTTGACATGGCTATATATATATATATATATGACATGTGATTCTTTCGTCACATTGAGTAGACCTTGATAATTGAACCAATTTTTTATCCTATTGATACTGATGAAATGTACAATTGAGATGTTGTTAGAAATTGTAAATGACATCATAATTGTCTAGATGATGATTTAATGCATATGTAGATGATTGTGGATTTATATTGCATATTTAATATTGGATGTTTTTACGTGGCCGTGAGGCCAAAGGAAGTATTATGTGTTTTATAGGTAATTATATTCACAAGAAACAATGGGGGATTGGAGACCAACCACATTGGGATGCTAGGTGAATTCAACAAGGGTCATCATGGCAACATGTATTTTTGTGTATGTGTGTTTGAATTGTTGTTAGGGGGTTCCCATGGGGGGATTACCTCAAATTGTGACCAAGGGGTTATGTGTTATCTTTTATTTAGTTTCCTTTATTTAATGTTAGTATGTGATTTTTAGTGATGTAATTTATTGTATTAATTATTTAGAATTTGGTGTATTTTTTTCCTTTATCATTAATGGGTTTAAGTATCTCATTTAATTTCATAAATCTTGTTCTAAGATAAATTAGGGATCATACAAAGATTTCATTTATTAAATAGATGGCTCTTGCATTTTTTGTTGTAAGTTGAGTACTTGTGATCTTTAGTGTTGTACACTCTACCCCTTTATGGAAATTCAAATTTGGCCTTTAGGGAAAATTTTGGATGCTTGTGGGACAAGTAAAACTTTTCCCACACCTTTGAAATTTCTATACCAACCATACCTATGGGTTGGGGGGTCAAAAATAGACCCCATTATGTGTTTTGGGAAGACAAAAAGGTAAAAATTTATTGCACTTTCTTTCATGTAATTAATTTTGTCCTTAGGGGGTGTGGGCTTGTTTTGTGTGTGTAAGTAAATTTTCATTCATCTCACCCACCAATTTATGGTACATTGGGGTTAGGTTTGACTTTTGAGAAGGATTTGAGGATAAGTGATGTGGCATCCTACATGGAGCCACCTCACCCTCCTCTCTCCCTTTTGTATTTATTGAAGTTTTTTTCTTGTTTGGGGGTTACTTCATTCTTTTGTGCTCTTGCATTTTTGGAGTTAGAGGATTTTGGAGTGTTGTGGATTTGGTTGGAAGCTTGTTGGTGATTTTTGTGGGCTTGAAGGATCTTAGTTTTGGACTCTTGGATAAATCTCTACCATGGAAAGGTAGGATCTATACTCTTGATTAATGTTTTTCTTTTATTTTGTGTGTATGTGCTTGTTTTGAATGTTTTGATATGCTTATTGGGTGCTTGGGTATATTTCCTAAGTGTGGTGTAGGAGGGGACTATGGGGAGAATTCATTAAGGGAGGCATAAGAGTTTATTTCATGTTTTAGAGGAATTTTGGGTTGGGTGGCCCACCTTGGACAAGCAATGCTTGCATTTATTACTTGTTTCTTTTATGAGGGAGGCATAAGAGAATGAGGGAGGCATAAGAGTATGTGGGAGGTATAACAAGTACTTGGGGAGGAATAATAGTATGTAAGGGTTTTGAGATATGTATTGGAGGTTTTTAAGGTTGGCACCCATTTCCCATTGGGAGGCATAAGTGACCTCCCAATAGGTTCTTGCTCCTTTGGCTTTTCATTTAGAAGCCTTTTATATATTGTTGTTTTCCTTGTTTTTTGTTTGTAGTTTGAGTTTGGTTGTCTTTTGGAATGGTTGTGAAATACTTGGTTTGTATTGTGGAAGCTCATTTATTTCATGTGTTGAATCCACATTTCATTGCTATGTGGTTGGGGCTTGGGGGCCAATGAGCAGGATGGATTCTCCTCCTTATTGGATATTTTGGTTGGGTGAAGAGTGTGGCCTCTCCCCATTTTTGATGTGAATTAATAATTTTATTTTTATGGAGCCTATTTTCATGTTAGAGTTTTGTACACTTCCATGTGTTACACTCAGATATTTTTATAGTAGTCCCCAATGGAGGCTCGGGGTGAATCCTCAAGCAAATTTTCATGGGTGGTTTATTAACCCATGGGTAATGGGTAGCCATTATTGGCTATTCTTGGGACCATGGTTTTCCGATACCCATTGTTTTGTAAAACCACCTATTCACCTACCTATTGATGTACTTATAAATAGATGGACATACAATAGGATTTATATGAGTGTGTTTTGTGAAGGTGAATAGTGTGTATGAATTCAAGTGTGAATTTGGGAGGGTTTATTGGCGCAGCATACCTCAAACAAGATCTATTATTGTAATTGTGAAGAAGACCGTTGGTTTGTAATAAAATTTGAGAAAGTGTTCTTGGTGCATGTAGCCCACATTGGGTGAACCATGTTAAATAT
This sequence comes from Taxus wallichiana var. yunnanensis, assembly GCA_018340775.1. Classification (NCBI taxonomy): domain Eukaryota; kingdom Viridiplantae; phylum Streptophyta; class Pinopsida; order Cupressales; family Taxaceae; genus Taxus; species Taxus wallichiana. The sequence continues at coordinate 986,052,570 of CM031242.1, forward strand.
TGACTTCATGTTGTGCATTTTTCATTTCGTAATTCTATTCATACTTATTATTATTGCGATTCTAAGGAATTATTCCACATTAGATATTATTAATTCCTAACAAATAAAATCATGAATGATCTCTCTTGTTGGTGATGTGAAGCTTGGATATTTTATTGGATTCCTTGAGAAATCCCTTCTTGTAAGTGTTATGATCCTCATGTGTGGATTTCACTAATTCCTTGAGGTTTTGGTGTAACGGTTCGTTACATTTGGTATTAAAGCAACCACCCATGTTCAAATCCCACTCGGTTGGTTACGCCATGTAGCCAGGGCCCATGGGGTACCTAAACATTGGTGAAGTGAGGCTCGTATGTATGGGAGTGTGGGCACAAACCCAGCCCGAGTCGGGATCTATGGAAGTGTGGTGGGATGTTATGATCCTCATGTGTGGATTTCACTAATGCCTCGAGATTTTTCTGTAACGGTTCATTACAGTAAGAAGCCTTATTGTTGTTCAAACTTAGGGTGGAGGAACTTATAACCTTGTATTTTTTTTAGCTTACATTCTTGTATTATTTACCTCTTTAAGTGGAATTCATTGTAAGAATATTGTGAAGAAAAGTTGCATTCAATTATTGGATATGAAAGTTTTATTGTATATTGAAAAAGAGAAAGAAAGATTTGTGTTGTAAAGCTAGTCTTGTGAAATAAAAATAACTTTTATTATCTTTATTTGAAGTTTTAGTATTGTGAAGAAAAGAAAGAATCTAGAAATTGTAAAAAAATGAGTATGGTGTATGCTTGGAAAAATTGAATGTAGAACCAAGTTGTTAGTAGTTGTTTTAACTAATAAGTTGTAGTGGAAATGGAAATAGGCCACAAACTTGAAGTATATAGTTGTGCTAAATGTTAAGTAGATTCATTTTGTTAAAATGATTCATTGTTGTTGTTACTTTTGAAACAAGAAATGCTTTGAAATGAGTAATTTTAACTATGAAATGAATAGATGGAATCAAATCCTACAACTGGAAACTCTAGGCACATAAAATTAAGATCGAATGAATGTTATAACACCTTAATAACATTTGTTTTTTGAGAAACCTCATATTTTAAGGTTTTGTTTCTAAGAAACATGACCGCCACCATGTGCAGAGCGGCGGTCTCATAACCATTGATCACGAAAGGCGGTGATCTCGAGAACCACCTCTCCGGAAAGGCGGTAGTTTGTGAATCATCACCCAAGTAGGGCGCAGTGGTCCCAGGGACCGCCCGCCTACTCTCTGGTGGCGAGTTCTATCACTTTCTATGGAAAACGTAAATCTGCACCTATGTAATTTTTAACTTGGTCAAAATAAAATTTTAAGCATGTAAAAATTTAGAAGAGACCTCCAGTAATCAAATAATGGCTAAATCTCATGGTTTTAAGCAATAAAATCTTCAAATGGTGGATTCAAAGTACTCAAACTTGTATATTTTAATAGAGGTAGGGTTTTCCCCAAAATGGAGAACTCCAAATACAAATAGATTTGAAATAAAACCATATTTAAAAAGGAAATCCCTTCAATCCTTAAATGAAAGACATTACAACAATAAACCTACAATCTAAACTAATCTAAGCTTGATTTCCTTGTAGACTCCTCCATAGTTCTTCCTTCCTTGCTCCCATGGCTTCCTTCTCTTCAACCTGTAAATTAAACAAAGGAAAAGTGGCCAAATGAGGAGACTTGGATAAAGAAAGATATTTAATAAGAATTCATAAGGAATTTTAGGGCTAGTTTGGAACCCTAGGATCTAGTGGCCACAATTGAATTTATCTAAGGGTGGAGGATCAACCCTACTTTTGTTTGGTAGGAATGTATTTTTAAATGTTTTAATTAAATCTTAAGGTATGTGTAGATGGGTGAATGGGGCCATTTAATTTTAGTTCTTGGTATGTTTTAAGGAAATTAATAAAAAGGACTTTAAGCTATTAGGATAATGAAACTAAAATATTTAAGCATGAGGTTAACTATTTTAGGATTGAACATTAACTAAAGAGGAGAAAACACTTAACCAAGTAAATTAAATTAGGGCACCTTACTAAATGACTTTTAAATTAATCGACCTTAGAGGTAAAGTAAATTTAATATTTAATAATTTAACTAGACCTGGTCTATCTTTTGTAAATTTGAGGTTATTGATGTAAATTCATTTGATGTACCCTAGGGGTTAACACCCCTGTAACGTTTTAACTTTAAAAAAAAAAAAGTTTAGTCACATTTTTTTGGATAAGTGTTAGGTTTTAACATGTTCCTATAATATCATTTTTCAGGTGTTACGAGTTAGTGCAACAACCAAATAAAATCCCAAAATATAAGAACATGTCACCAAGAAAATTTCTTGTTCTAGCAAGTAAAGAAAAAAGTTTTCAATTTATGAATAAAATATGTATATAGGAATAATGAATAATGTATATAGTTCTATGTGGCCTTACATGGCCACTAAAAGTACACAATGAGTTACTAGCACTAGAACATCAAAACTCGAGATCGTAAAATATCATATCAATAATACAACCTGTTATAATCTCTATCTAATCATCCCGCCACCACTTCGAAAAGGCTCAACGTATTCATAATCATATAGGTTTAATCCATATGATAACCATATCATGAGAGAGAAAGGAGTAAAATTCAACATCTATTGAGACTAAGGTGTCCGTGAAACACAATATGCATGACACCTATTGAGCAAGTGCCACACATACCAAATGAATAAGAGTGGATTTTTAGCCTATGTAAGGCTCCACTTACTATCTCTTACTCGGCTTGAGAGAATGGTCAATTTACACATTTCCTCACTCCAAACATACACATTTTACCAATTTTCCTTAAGGTCAGTTAGTGTAGGGTCCACAACATAACACACAAACACATCACTGCCACAATGGTGATTCACGCACATTAACATAGCATCTTACACGCATGGTATAAATATAGGGTATAACTAAATCATTAATTTCACATGTTACGATACATCACATTACCACGTTTTGCACCCAAAATTCAATCACTATATAATAGGGATTGTACGCTCACCATATGCCCCTAAATCATGACATGAACCATCACATATTACATGAATTATACGTATGAGGAACACAAAATCTAACCTTACAACATATAGTCAATTGCAATACAACATGGTGATGCACATGATTCATCACAATACAATGATGACATTACGATACAATACAATTAATGTTACACCATTTTTGAAATGCAATACATCAATACACCTTCATATCACATAATGCCAAAATGATCCAACACTCTGCAATCCACAATAACATTATTTTTCACACACAATAAGGTGGTACATCACACGTGAACTCTTCATATAATCCATGAAAAGGAGAGAGAATACTCTCATCACAAGTACATAAACATGATAAAAAAATGCACTAAGTGTCATACACAACATGTGCGTTCACATTATCACAATTATGACATAGTTCACATCATGCTTATATCACATTACTCCAATCTACGCCAGAGGTTTGAGAGAATGAACCTTGCTCTAATACCAAATGTAATGCCCACATTTTACACACATAAATATAACAGTAAAATACCAGGATAATTTTTTTGACTTACATTGCTCACTACACAACACCACAAGGGCTCCAAATACAAAACTTGACAACGCATATGACACTTACATAATTCATCGACTCACATAGACACATGACAACACCATATACATGTCGATGCCACATTTTCCCCAATGAACGAATGCTAGCAGTGACCTAACAACAAGAAAAAGGACCCAAGGATTGGCAAGTCCACACACATCAGTACTATGATTACCTCTTAATTACGATTAGCTTTCCAGAAAATTATTATGTCGGGATCATTTTGTCCTTTTTCCACCTATAGGTTCTTTAATTTCTTTCACATTCAACTTATTGTTTGACCATTTAAGTTTTCCCTTTATCCCTTATGACAATCTCCATAACTTACATAATTAAATTCCATATTTCCAATTACATATAAATTTCATAATTCTCTCATTCTTATGCTAAAGGTTTGTTTCTTAAAATATGTTTAGTTGATGTTTAATTTTTTTGATCTTATTATGCAAGGGGAACAACCATAAGTTGTCGAGGAAAAATAATACACATCAAAAAAGGTGAAGGTTCATGATTCCAATTGCTATAAACTTCCTTCCATTATAAGCACAATTGTTCTCATACTATGGTTGTTTTACTTCAAAATTTAGTTTGATTCAATTAATATTTTACATGACATAAATTTTTTTATTTTATTTTTAGTGGACTCTATACTAGCTCAAATGCCTAGTCCCACCAAGAAAAATTTATATCCATTCTTAACACAAAGTGAAATCTTAAATCTACCATAAGGACTTCAAGAGAAAATTTGTTCCTAAACCATTATCACATATACTCTTGTTTCTCATTTCATTTACATTTTTCTCGTATCCTTTTTGGTGTCACTTTAAGATAGAAGAGCTATGAAAGTACTTATCTAACATTTTGAAGATGTATTTCTTTTTTTCTCTCAAGTTTTCTCTCACCAAGTAAATTCATATTCTCTTTAACATAAGTAAATGTGTAATTGAGTTATAAGGACTCCAAGAGTGACATTATTCCTAAGCTCAAATCTTGTTTTACTCTCATATGATTTAATCTTACATCGCACCATGGTCTCATTATTAGCATTGTTTTATAACATTTTTAAAACAAAATAACACATACTTTTCACAAATGGATTCACTATTATAAGGAGTGTAACCCAACACGAGACAACACAATTATTTATTCTTATACACTGCAATGTTAACGCATGTTGAAACCAACACATCCACTTGTGTAATTTATTCCCACCATGAGATAAACCATATGAATATAATAGGAAAACTACCTTTGTTTTGGTTTTGAGCCATTCACTAGGGTATGAAAGGGGAATTTGGCACATCGGGTAATGAGAACCGTTTTTTTACATTTCTATTAAGTCAATTTATTTTAAATATAATTAAATTTTTGAAGATTTTTGTACAATTTCCACCCGCAAGTTAACCCCTTAATCAAATGAGGTTTTGGTATAATTCCAATTACACCTCAGGATTTTTGCCCCAACTATATATGATTTTAATGTGAGAAGAAATGTTTATGATAGAAAACCTTCATGAAAGACCAAGAGGATATGTTATCAGTAACCAAGGTAACAAATTTAGTTGAGAGGGACTAAAGAGTTCATTAACAAGAGTTTAAATCGTAGAAAAACTATTTCACTATCTCCATTTGTGTCGTCTGCAACCCACAGGGAATTCACTGGATGATGAATTTATTTTATAGATCTAACTTAGTAATACTCTTTAGTCCACTAGGACACTAAGGGAGTAATATCTCTAATTACTTCATAAAACATTTTTCTAGGTCGTTCCTAACCGTCGGGTTCATGACAATAAGGCTAAACATATGACAGTAACAAAAACTAGGGGTCTTATTTACCTAAGCTAGGAGGTTCCATCTAGAAAAAAAAATTAAATTCATTTTACGATTTCAATTTCTTTTGGGCTAAAAAATATCATGCAAGAAAGGTAGATATGCGCAAGTTTTAAACTAAGGTTGATTGTTTTATTTAGATTTCTTTATTACATTTTTAAGGTGAGGAACACAACACGAACTATTTAAACAAAAATTTCCCAATGGAAGTGCACTACAAGATATTATTTTAAATTTAATATAATATATATATATATATATATATATATATATATATATAGAAATTTAACCATACAAATTTTGAGATCAAAATAACGTCCATGCTTAGATGCATATTTCCCAAGAACCTCTAAAACTAGAAACATATACATAATACCAATTTCATCAACAATTCTTTCAATACATTACAAAAAGATGGTTCATCCCCTACATTCATATTATTTAAATTAAAATTACAATAATACATAGTGAATTACAACCATTCCATTTTCGCCACATTACTTGCATCCTGCAAAACCATGCAAGCATGAAATCAATGGTTAATCATTGGCATGACATCCACCATAATCTAACATAATTAACGGTTTTCATTTTCCCATTTACATATAATATTAATTACAATTTTCATTTGAAAGAAAAGTTTTAGAGACATGTATTCATTTGATTTCATTTAACTTCATTTCGTAACCAAGAGAGAGAAGGAGATAGGAAAAGAGAGAAAGACTATTTTTCCAATCATTATATTTCACAAAACAAGCCACAAGATAGAGTTCAAAAAAATTATTTACAAGAGTCAATAAATTTCAAGAGGGGTTTGGTAATCTGACGAGGGTCCCACAACTTTCATTTTACATTTTCCTCCTAGCAACAAAAAAGTTCAAGTCAGGCTCAAGAGGCTAAGAAACCACTTTCATAGGTTGTCTTCCGTGAGTAAACACACCATGATTAAATTTCTACATGCCCACTTATATGTCAAGAGTTCATAGGAACTGAAAAAAATTCAAAACTAGCAAATAGTTTAAGACTAGAGGCTAGTTTTCTAAGGCCATCATCGTAATTGACCTAGTTTTCAACGGTTAAAAGTTATTTTGAGGGCTCAAAAATCCATTTCCAAAACTAACATTAAATGTAAAAAACACGCAAGATAAAATTTCTATATGTTCCCCACATATGGATAATTCATCAGATTCGACAAAACTGAGAACTAGAAAATATTTTTCAAATGGCAATAGTTTTTTTGGAGCCATCGGTTGTAATTAGTCTAGTTTTGACCTAGTCAAACTGTGACCAGAGGCCTACAAAATGCCTTTTCCAAACTATCAATAAGATTTTTTTACCCAAACTTAAGGTCCCAAGAAATTTTCTAGTAAATATACTAGTGGTCTACGAAGGTGGGAAAGTATTTCGTTGTTCAGGGTCCAAATGATGGTTGATACGAAACCCAACTTTTCAGTTTTAGTAGCTTCTTGAGAGTGCAAAAATGGGTAACATGACTCCTAGAAGAGTGGTGAAGAAAGTACAAATAGTCAAATGGGGTCAATCTAAAGCTTTATGGGACTCTCCTTATATCAAGGAACACATATGGTGCTTGACCTCTCTTTTATGAGGGTTCAAAAAGGTTGTTCAATAAGCCTCTAAATTTGGAGTTTTTTTTTTTCCTTTTTCTTTTTTCAACTTTCGAGTAAACAAAAAGTTTTTGTTTACTTGAAAAATCATCTACCTTTCAACAATAATAGAAGACAAAAACATGATTTGGATACTTGAGCTATATCGTATGAGGCTATGGTGTCAACCATAGTTGATGTTCAAAAGGTAAGACAGTTTCGAAAATCACAAGGTGGGGTTTTATTGCTTTACTCTATTTATGTTTTGTTACATATAAAATTTTGAAATTATTTAGTAGGTTAAAGTTTCTAACATAATTTAATTGAAGAACCAAATTACGAAAATTATAGAAGATGGAGGGAAGGAAAACATGTTTGGAAATGATAGAGTCTATAGTGCAAGGGGTGCTTTAGGTGGGTTTGTATTCATGGTACAATGTGGCCACCATTCATTGTTGCATCTCTTCAATCAATTTACATGCAACCCCAATTTTATCAACTCTCACATATCTAATAGAGCACTCACAACTACGACATATCACAAATTCCCGACCCCATCCACCATGGTTTGGCGTATGTTGAAGCCATATTTAACTATCTTAAATGTAGGTTGAGAATGATGAATAAGGTCGATTGGTCAGTTCTTACATGTATTCGATGAAACAACAAAATAAAAACTCTCTATATTATCGATTCTTGCTATTTTTTTATGATTCCATATTTTTCATAAATGTTTACTAGAACATTTACAACTACAACGTCTGACAAAATATCTCTATATTTTATGTTTTCCTTGGCATCCTTACCCTATTCCAAATATCCGATATTTGGAATAATGAAAGTGAACGAGACAAATCTTGCCATGAAATAAGCGGGATAGTAAGCAAGGTGTTGGTGCTCAAATTAGTCTCACCCCGTTTTTATTGAAATTCCTCAGTCTGTGGCCTCTGTCATGTTTACTATCTCCCTGTATTGGTGCTTGAAGACTTTATCCTCCATTTGGTTGCCATGATCATTCCCTTCCTTGATCAAGGATCACTTAAAGTTCCAGAATTTGTTTTTCATTCCTCTATCCATCTGAAAGAGTCTGTAAATTAGGTGTAAAACTTGGGTTGTTCCTTTCCTTCCATTTTTGAAGTCACGTTTTGTTGTCCCTGTCATTTTTTTCCCAAATACCTGAGGAAATGTGATTGGATGTAGCTCAAAGGATAATATTTGAGTCTTATAACATTTCCAAATTCTCTGTCCTTGAAGAAAAATTCATTTTTGGGCTCAAATGGTGATTTTCCTGCATTTTATGGTTTGACGGGTGTAATTTTCCTCATCAAATTTACATCTCAAAATTAATGGAAACATGGCCCTTTTTGGTTATATGTGCCTTGATGGGGCACTCCAAAAATCTAAGGCTTTCTTCAACCCAAAAATTTTCCACATAGAGGAACAACGCTCATTTGAAAATTCACTTTTTGGTTTGGCCTTAGAGTAAAGCCGGGGGACACGAGGAGGTTTCACCGCTTTACCCAGATTTAGAAAAAATTTTTTTCATGTAGTCGGTACAATTTTGGTCGACCATGAACACATGGTGGGGTGGCACTCATTTGAGGATTTGCCTTAGGGTCCCACCTTAACAATTGCGATAGGGAGACATGTGGAGTCTTCCGTCGGCTCCTAATTTGTACTTAAACTTTTCAAAGAAATTTTCTAAGGCCTGGGAAATGTGGTGAGTCTATGCTTGTTCAACGTCTCTGTTATTGGGCACCATCACAAATTTATGCCATGAAGACATGTGGAGACTTCTGCTAGGTCTTCCCATACTTAGAATTTTCAAGCAACTTTCTAAATGCATGTGACAGGTGGAGGCTTTTGCTCACTTTTCCCTTTGCTTGGACTTTTTAACAGCCAAAGGAAACTATCTCAGACCCTAGACAAACGAAACCTTCCACTAAACCTTAAATTTTTTAATAGACTCTACCCAGAGACTAAGACACGTGTTGATATCACACTCGGTTGGGGTCTATACTTTTGGGGACCATCTCAAAATGTGCCATTGAGACACGTGGAGGCTTCCATTGGCTCCTTTTTTCACTGATACTTTTCAAATGCCAAAAGTTGTTTTCCTTGGGCCCAAGGTAAGTGGAAGGCTCACGCTTGTTTGGGACTTGCCTCTAAGATTTTCCTTTGCAGTTGTGCCGAGGAAACTCATGGACGGATGTGATATAAAGTGTAAAAGGGGAAGGAACAATGGTTGTGCATTTCACCTTTTTCTACAATTTTTTCTCCAAGACTCTTGGAGACGTGAATACGCATTATTTTTCATTATTCTTTGATTAAATTATGTGTCATGTCTATCTATAAGGTGCCTTTGAATGGATTTGAAACTTAAAATGTGAGTCTAAGGATTTTTAAGTTCGATATTTTGAAGTTAGAGTTGCTCAGGCACTTGCAAAAATGGGAATTACCAAAGGAGATGGATGCGGTGTAGAATTGTAGATGAAAGAGAGGGAAAAATGATTAAATTATGAAAGTGCAGGCACAAAGGATGGGAAATGTGTTGCCTCAAGAGTGAAAAATGATTACATGTCATGTTTAGTTGTGCAGAGTCTCCAAAAATGATTAAAAGGGTGATTTCTCACATGACAGAATCAGAATGATTAAAAGGACTCCCAAAAAGTTGTGGCATTGCATCTAAGTCATTAGTCGAGGGCCCAAGAAATGGGATCAGTTCACAATTGGTCCACCTGGCACATTTTGGATCTGAATATGTTAAACTTTCTTGTCCAAAACAAATTGGTAACAAGCAAAGCTACCTCGAATATTCTTCTCTTTTGGGGGAAATTGAGTGAGTAAAATGTATAAATGCAATGATAAAACTCTTATATGGTCCGAGGTTGAATTCTTAAGAGAAAAATTGAGAAACTCATCTTCGTGAGAGACCAAAGATGAGATAACATGTTATTTTATTTTGTGTTATATTATCTATTGTGTCAAGTTGGTTGCAGAGGTATAGCCATTGAGGAGGATCGGGATTTCTTTGGAAGATTTCCCTATTGATGAATCTAAGTAATTTTGAAGTTAATTTGTGTCCAATCTCTAGAAATTTGTCTCTTATTTGTTTCAGAATGTATGCAAATAGTTTCTTTCATTCGTATTGCAATCTTACATTGAATTTTTTGTGAAATCACACGGATCTCATCCTGTGACAGATCTAATGGTATTTGCAATTCCATTTCAAGAAGATCCTTCATTGTGGATGACATAATTTTTTTAAAATCAATTCATTGTCATTTGTTGATAAATATTGTCTTTAAGTCTTTGGGTGTACCTTAGGCATTATTAATCAAAACATTTGGTGTTTAATTGAGTCTTTCAATTAGATCCTTCATTTGGAGTCTCAAACATTATGTGAAACGTGTTGATCGGGCATCCGTTGAAGCACACCTTCTTGTTGAAGGAGCGTCTTAACTATTCTCAAAGCTTTCTATTGTTTAATTTGTTCATTGTTGTGAAGTCCCATCAAAGGTCTAGTATAATCAACTTTATCTTTCTTCATCTCCCACCAAGATCATTTAAAAACCATTGATCCATCCTGAACTACCCTTGTTTTCCCCGTGTATCAACAAATGAATAAAATATACTTGCAAAATATGCGAAAAATCAGGATTCCCTAATGTCTTGATAACCTTAGCCTTATGTAAAAATTATCTCCATTGTTTAGAAGTGACAAATATTAAGAGTTAAATCAATGATTGTTGACCGTATTTTCCCAAGGTTCTCTTTATAGAATTTGTGCAAAAGAATGATATCTCCATCTCTTTCATCAAACAGAGGTTACACTAAGGGTCCTCTCACCTTTGGTAAAGAGGCACATGACCTAAAGTAGTGAGGATAGGTCAAATCCTCTTAAAGGTATTAGCCATCTCTCAACCAATTTGAGTAAAAAGGGCTAGTTAGATGTACTCCTTGGTGACAAAATTACACACACTATGATTTATCTCGTCTCTAAGCTTTATCTGAAATCTGTGTTGTTTGCTCATCTTAAAATGGAGAACAAATTTGGATACCAATAGAAGGCACTTCTCAATCCCAACTATAAACCCAATTACTGAGGCACCAAAAATATGTTGAAACTTTAAACTCTTATCTCGAATTCTTATAAAAACATATCATTGCAATCATTCAATTAATAAATGTCTATATTTTAATGGAGAGGGAACATAAGTATATAAACTCACCATAAGGTCAAAATTGAAACCCCGAATGATAATGATGACCATAGAAATAGTTCTTACTCTAAATCACAAATTTTCGTAGCAAATGCTTGGGCGACTACAAATATCCCATTCATTACAAGTAGAATTAATACAACGGGTCTACGATTTATCCGTTGCGTGTTTGATTCCTCCTAAAGTCTCTAAATGACATGAACATATTTAAATATTGATTGTTGAATAAGTTGACTATGTAACTAAGTGGTATTCATTGGAGTACCTCATACCTCCAATATTCTTCAAAAGGAGGCATGGACTCCCGTCCTTAGCATTGTAATAAAATTCACCCCAAGAATGTGCAGCCATCTTTCTCTCTACCTCTTCACCTTCAGCCATCACTGCAACTATCCAAACTACTAAATTGACAATGTTTCCTTAGGTAAGAGCGTGATCTAAGCCTCCGGATCTCAAATAGGTTCAAATAATTATTATGTAGAGAAAGTGACAGGTTAAATTCATTTTTCAGGTACCCATGTGCCTTGTTAGGAAGCCCACATGCCTTGCTACACTCCCATGCATCCTCCACCATTATTCTCCAACAACCCCTACCTATTTGTTTTATAAACTTACTTTAATATTATTTTAGTTCCTTTATATTTATTTTATTATTATTTTATTTTATATTAGGCACTACACGTTCTCCTAGACTTCTCCCATCCTTCCCCTCTTATTATACCCTTAACTTTCCCCAATCAGTGTACCCATTCCACCGTTTTGTGAGATTTCTAGCATATTATTATTGTGAAGTCATAAATAACCTAACTGTTGTCGAAAATAAGCTCACACTTATTTTTGTCAACTAACACCATTTTCCCCCTTTTTGTGCTTCAATATGAATTTTTATATATTTGAAGCACTTAAGGTCCCTTGAAAGCATTTCCATCATATAGGATATTTCATCCCCTTTCCATAAATATAAAGAAGTCCTTCTAACTCATATTTTATAAATGGCAGGCCGACGGGCCTTGGAAGGATTTTTTGCCAAAAGTGGGCCAATGGGGCTAGGGAGACATCTTTGCACTTTGCACTTTTGCAAAAAGCGCATTTAAAATTATGGGCCCACAAGCTCGTGGAGAAATAAAAATAATTCCTAACGCCCGCAAAGGGACATGTGGCCATGTTTCAAGTCAAAGCAAGTGTTGGTGCTCAATTTGATCATGCCTCATTTGTCTTTGAAGTTCTTCGATTTGCGGGCTTTGTCATATTTTCTATCTCCTGTGTTGATGCATGAAAGCTCATCCTTCATTTAGATGTTGTGATTAGTCCTTTCCTTTGGTGAGGATCACTTTAAATCCTAAATTTGTTTTCCATTCCTCTGTCCATGTGAAATAATTTATAACTTGGGCGTAAATTTGGGTTTTTCACTTCCTTCCATTTTTCCACAGTCACTTTTTGTTTTCCTATCAATTTTGTTCCAATATATGTGGAAATGTGGTCCTTTCTAGTTGGATGTGGCTCGATGGATCACATTTGGTCCTTATATCATTTGTAAATTCTCTTTCCTTAGAGAAAGATTCATTTTCAGGTCTGCAAATGGTGATTTCCCTACATTTTATGATTTGTGGGTGTGTTTTCCCCATCAAATTTATATCTCAAACATCTGTGGAAATGTGGGCATTTCTAATTGGATGTGGCTAGTGTTGTCCACTCAAAATTCCTGCTCTGATAAAAGTAAAATTTCAAAATTTTGAGTTATGAGTGTTTCCTCTAAAGTGCCTAAGTCGTGAAAATTGAGAAAATATGTGTTTTGGGTCATTTTGTATGTATTTCGGTCTGTCGGACATTTTTGTCCTGCTATCCCAAGTACGAAAGTGCATTCTGTTCTCGATCGGCCGAAATCCCGAAGTTGTTCCATTTTCGGGCCCGCTTGAACTTTTGTCCCAAGTGTCCCAAAACTTATTGTGCGAGATGTTCAATTTAGGAAAAACACAACCAGCGTGCACTCGCACTTTCTTGTTCCAAATGTCCCAAATCAAAGTGCAAGTCGTTCCTTTTACTTTGAACCCAGTAGAGACCGCATCATCTCGGAACTTTACTTTCCCAAATGTCCCAAGTTCAAACGGGCCTTTTGTTCCACTTTGGCTGAAAGCGCCGAACCACGTGCTTCGCGCTTTCTGTCCTATCATCCCAAAGTCAAAAGTGTGCTCTATTCCCTGATCGGCCGATCCGCTTGAACCGCGCTTTCATGTTCCAACCGTCCCGAAGCCAAAGTGCGAGCTGTTCCATTTCCGGCCAAGCGACCAAGTCACGTCCTTTGCACATTTTCGTCCCAAATGTCCCAAAAATACATTTGTGGGTCTTCTCCTTATTTCGTCCCAACCAGCCGAGCCGCGTGTTTGTGCATTCACGTCTCACATGTCCCAAGTGAACCTAATGCAATTCATACTTAGTTTTCCCACTCTACCCGAATATGCTAAATATGAATTTAAGTTGTGGCTCTGATACTATCAATCCGAAGATCAAATTCCATGACAATGGTAGAAAAGACGAAGCTCTCAAGGCGCAGGTTACATTAGTTTTCAAAGATATTCATTGTCATCCTCAAGATGAAAATTGCAGTGTGTCCTAAGTGGCGAGGACATAGCTGATACGTGGAAGAAAATTCAAGCGGCGGTTTCCGAAGACGGTGGGTCCCTCTCGATGGTGACCCACTGTCTTCTTCTCCTTGTTCTTTTCTCTTCTTCCCTTTCTTTTTCCGTTTTCTTTGTAAGAAGTTAAGGCGTTACGATTGGCGGTGCTTAACTATTCTTTAGTTAAAAGAAAGCTTGATTCTGAAAAATAACGAATTGTAACCCATATAATGGTATTTTCTATCTATTCAAAGGAGGAAGAACTTGGGATATTTTCTGAAAGTGTAAATAGATCTTAAAGAAATCAATACAAAAGGGATTTCTATTCATTGTCTATCCCGATCTCTGTTATTTCGTGTTTTCCATTTAATATTGCGAAGATCATTTTGTCTCTAATTTGTTAGTCTCTCGATTGCATCTTGTCCAGGTTTTGCAAATACGGCGATCTTGTATAACCAAGAAGGAACTTTGTGTCCTTGATTAATGAATCGAAGAAGGTTATTTATAGAACTTTGTGTCTTTAAATTTAATCTGTTCACCAATGCAAATGATCTTGTCTTAAATTCCTTGAAACTTCACATACATAAAGAATTATTATATGCTATCTATAATTACGAATGTTGCTATTACGCTCATCCTCTTATTCCCTTTCCTCAGTCCTTTTTTATGGCGAGTGATCCTTGTGGAAAACACTTTCGTAATATCCAAGTTCAACCATAAAATAATATTTTGTACATTTGTAAATAAGTTCGTTTCTGAATAAGGGAACCTCTCCCATTAAAGAGGAGGGACTTCTTGTCCCCTTTATTGCTCTTCTAAAAAGTCCTATTTGAAAACCAACAGTTTTTGGCGACTCCCATGGGGAAAAATCACATTTCCGAGTTCTGCAATTTTGATCATCCTTTGATCTGGCGACTCCAGCGTTTTACTCGAGGAGAAGGACCCTTGGTATTGAAGACTCTCGGTTTTAACTTTTGGAGTAGCGGGTTTTCCTTTCCCTTGACAAGAAATAGAAGGACTCATTTGACAAGCACACCACTGTTCAAGAAAGAAGTCCTGCGGGTGGTATTCCTTCAAAGCCTGCTAGTCCCAATCTATGAGCTTTGATCCTCGGTTAAAGTTCCCCTCGAAGCCGTTTTCCAGAATGGTGGCGCCATTACCATGGGGTCATCGTGTGAATGACCCCAGCCCTTACTCGCCTTTGCATGAGTTACCTAGAGGTAGCCGGAAGAACTTCCCCAAATTCAAAGGCGATGGCAAGTGCATCTGATAACACATCACGGCTTTCATTGTTGCTGTGGAGTTTTGGGAGTTGAACATGAAGACATCTCCATAAGGCATTCGTGGAGACATTACGGGATAATCTTTGCGATTGGTTCTATCACCTTCTGCCCGCCGGTGCTATAACCGACCCAGGGACACCATGAGAACCCGGTTCGAGAATCGTTTCAAGGTTTGGCGAAGATGTGCATGCTTTGCTTGCCCAAATTTCTCAGATAAAGAAAGATTCGCAAGAACCCATGAGAGAGTTTGTGGCTCGATTCAACAGGTTGATAAATAAAATTCCAACAAACACTCGACCTGTTGATCGGATTCAAAAATGTTTCTTTCTGAATGCCCAATCACCTAAAGTTAGTTATGCACTAAGAAGGGCTAATCTCGGAACGTTAGCTCTGGACCAAGAACTGGCTGTTAGTGTCGAGGATGACTTGATCATGTCAGGGAAGTTGAGAAGAGACACTTCCAAATCTAAGTCTGCTGCTTCTTCCTCTTCCACCCCTGGACCTAACACTGACCCATTAGTTCAGAAGCTTGCGAATGATCTTCTTGCTATAAAGAAACAACTGGCTCAGCACGCTCCTTATGCAGATGTTCCGAGGAGAAATTTCCAGCCTAGGAATCGTTTGCCTACTTCTCAAACAAGATTAGCACTTGAAGGACCTCCTGTTAGAGTCCTGTCAATGCGACCTGCGAGGTGGAAGAACCAGATGATGATGAAGATAACGAAGCTTGCGAAGATTTTGCAGAGAGAATTTGATGATGAGGCGGAGGAACTTGAGGGATCTCGAGTGAATTTCTTTACCATACACGATGATTATGATAAAGTGGTAGCGGACATGAACAACGAATCTTTTCTTGTCATGACTCGAGAACAGAGACAAAGCGAGGAGGGAAAGGTGACCCGGCCACCTAAGAAATCCAAGGAGCGATCGGTAACTATCCACATGGTGAAAGAAGAGGATCTCCTATCCTACTACTTTGTCTACCTGAGAAGGTGAGTCCTATCAATCCGATTACCAAAGTTGCTTCTTCTTTTTCTCCTAAAGTTGATAAGCCTAGGATTTCAAATGATGATGGCCCGTCCACCTCTGGATCCTTTGATATTGTTGATCACCTGAAAAAGACCAAGGTCCAAATCTCAGAAGCTGAGTACTATCAAACCCATCCCAAAGCCTTTGCCAAAATGATCCACTTTGTCAATTCCAGCTCTAAGACCACTTCTAAAGGCCTTCTACCTACTCATACGCACCACACCCGATCAGTAGCTCTGTCACCTTGCACAGTGACAAAATTAAACCATTTTATGTAACACTTCTCATAGCTGGCCATAGACTCGATGGTGTGTCATAGATTCGGGAGCCTCGGACAATGTCATGCCAGCTAAAGTAGCTCATGCTTTAGGCTTAACCCTCACTCGTACTTATGGATCTTGCTACTCTATGGAGAGTAAGGAAGTGCCTTTTGTTGGAAGGATTAAAGATGCACAAGTGGCCTTTCTTTGCTTTGCAAAAGAAAGTCTTGCTACTATCCTAGTAGCGAGACATTCCTCCTTCTTACGGGATGTTGCTAAGTAGAAACTTTAAAAGATGTGGGCGAGGAGATTCAAATGGATTGGTCACATGCACTCATACTTTGTCAATGGACACATGAAGAAGTTACTACTGAGAAGCGATCGATTATATTGTGCTGAAAAGCGAATGATCCTAAGGCACAAATACTCTATGAGGATATGGGGCATGGTAATTACATGATTCTGTCTCCGATGAAATCCACCCTCCAAAGTAGCACCTAAAGATCCCAATGGTGTTTGGATTTTAGAATTTGATGGAAGTTGTTCCTCGGTGGTTACGGAGCTGGTGTCCTGCAGTGTCACTGAAGGATGCCTACATCCTTTTCATTTAAGTTGCTGAGTTTGAAAACACTAATAATACAAAGCAGAGTATGAGGCTCTCATTCTTGGACTGCAAGTGGCCAAAGAACGAGGTGTGAAGAACCTTCTGGCTCGTGGTGATGCAGAGTTGATTGTGAAGCAGGTCAGAAACCTCTTTCAGGTAAAAAATGGGAGGCTGAAGCATTACCAGAATCAGGTTTGGGATTCCATTGAATTCCTTGATGCTTTCTCTATTGAAGCAATACCTAGAGAAAAGAAACGAGAAGGGCTGATTCACTAGGCTGTCTCGGGTCACTCTTGATTCCCCATCCCGATTCTCTCGGGATAAGGTCACTATTGAAATGGTCCACCACCCTAGTGTGCACTGTCAATACCAATAAGCGCAAGTTTTCAACGATGACCAGCATTTTCTTTCCTTCTGGAACTCAAGGGTAATTTCGAACAATTGTATTTTGAGGAAGTGACAACTTGCCTCATGAGAGTGTGTCCTCTCCAAGCCGCCACCCAAGGAAAGAAACAGATCAAGATGGATGCATCAATCTCAAAGGAAACAAGATTCCTAAAGGGTTGGTGAGTTTGGAGGAAATATTTGATAAGCATGACGGTATGTGAAATCTAAAAGCTTCTCTTTGGACCTCAAAGAATCAGTGAGTATGATAAGATTGATATTGGGAGTTCTAATGACCTAAGTGGTAAATATTGGAAAATGTTGTAGAGCGGATGAAAGGAGAAAAGTAATTGATCTTCTAAGAAGGTATAAGGGCGTTCTTGCATATTCTTATGAAGATCTGAAAGCCTTGAAGCCAAAGATATGCAAAGCACTTGATTCCTCTCAAACCGGAATTAAGCCTTTCAAGCAGAAACAAAGCGATCAACCCCAAAATAGTGACACCATCTTTCGGGAGATTCAAGTTGTTGAAGGCTAAAATTATTTTCCTATTCACCATTCGACATGGATTGCAAATATTGTGCTGTCGGGAAGAAAAATGGTGAGATCCGCATCTGTATTGATTTCGGGAACACGAATCGAGGCTTCTCTGAAAGATAATTACCCTTTGCCTATGATGGATCAAATATTGCAAGCGATGCAGGGATCTCAAATGTTATCTATGCTTGATGGATTCTTTAGATACAATCGGTAGAGGTTGATACTACGAGATCAACACAAGACAGCCTTCACCACTCCTTGGGCACCTTTGCTTACAAGAGAATGCCTTTTGGGCTTATTAATGCTGGTGCCACTTTCCGAGAGCTATGTATCCGGCTTTTGGAAGCTTAAAGGAAGTGTATTGTCATCTACCTTGATGACACGTGAGTGTTTTCCAAGACAAGAGCGGATCATTTTGATCACCTAGAGACAGATTCTGCTTAAGATGCACGAGAGGCATGGGATCTCTCACGAACCCTAAAAATATGTCTTTTGTGTCAACGAGGGAAGGTTATTAGGACACATCGTTTCCAGGATGGTATTAAGATTGACCACGAGCGAGTTCGAAAGCTATCGACAAATTCCTCTCCCAACCGGTAAAAAGGGGGTGCACTCCTTCTTGATAAGATCAATTTTTAAGAAGGTTCATCCACGATTTTGTAGAGTTAACTTTGAATATTTCTCAAATGATGAAAGGGAAACAAACATTTGGTTGGTCTTATTACGAAGGAAAGGAATCCTTTGAATGTATCAAAAGAGCTATCGCTAAAACTCCGGTTTAGCTGTCTGATTCATCAAAGACTTCATCATCTATTGCTATCACTACGGATAATACCTTGGCTCATTGTCTTGACTCAAGAAGACTACGATGAACATGAGCTACCGATTGCGTTCATGAGCTATATTACGAAAGATCACGAGTTGAAATACACCATGATGGAGAAACATGCTTTTGCGGTGGTCAAAAGCTGTTAAACAATTTCGTTTTTATATCCTCAACTCTCACTCCATGGTGCTTTGGTTCCAGAGATCAATTGTTAAATCGATTCTTACACAAAGAAGAATTTGGATCAAGAGAGGGAACTGGGTGGCTAAGGTCTAAGAGTATGACATTGATATCAAACCAACCAAGCTGGTTCGTGGAAAAGGTCTTTGTGAGCTCATTGCTGAAGGGGCCAAACATGAGTTGCTGGAGGAGAAAGCTGACCTTCCTACTGTTCTGTTCCTGAGTTCGGTTGATGAATGGTATGCTGACATCGCCCATTTTCTCACCTATGGGGAATGCCCCCCTCATTTAACTGCCAAAGAAGAAGAGAGAATTGTTAAATTGAGGTCAGTATTGATATGTATTGTGGGAAAATGCCTTGTTCAAGCGTGGCTTAGATGGGAGATTTTTGAAGTGTGTGGACAAGGAACAACAGAGAAAATTGCTCTCAGCTTTTCATGATCAGGCATGTGGAGGGCACTATTCATCAATGGTCACTGCTCACAAGATACTCCGGGGAGGATATTACTGGCCTACCTTATTCAGAGATGCATCTAAGTGGGTGGATAAATGTGAGGCTTGTCAGACTTTTGTGGGAAGACCTAAATTGGCTTCTTTGCCTCTCAAGCCAGTTGTGATTGAGGAACCATTTCAACAGTGGGGTTTAGACTTCATTGGTACACTTAATCCTACTTCTAGTGCTGGTCACACTCATGTGCTAACTGCCACTGACTACTTCACCAAATGGGTGGAAGCTATTCCAGTCAAGAGCACTACTTCTGAAGTGGTATGCAACTTCATCAAAGAGAACATCTTGGTAAGGTATGGTGTACCTAACAAGATTGTAACAGATAATGCTTCAAACTTCTCCTCAACTGAGATAATGGATTTCTGCTATGGGTATGGCATCTCTCTGGCTCATTCTTCAGATTATTACCCCCAGGGAAATGGGCAAGCAGAATCCACAAACAAGAACCTGGTGACTATCATAAGGAAGTTGGTCAATGAGTCTCAACGAAACTGGCACAAGAAGCTATATGATGCTCTTTGGGCAGACAGGATCACACCTAAAAGAGCCATTGGAATGTCCCCTTTTCAAGTGGTGTATGGAGTAGAAGCTCAACTGCCAGTAACAGTGGAACTGCCGGCCTTGCACCTGATGAAGGCCATTGAAGATACCAGTTTCAGGGATGCTTTAGATAAAAGGATCATGTACCTGCACAAACTGAATGAAGACAGATTGGAGGTTGCTGATAGGATATTCGTTCACCAGCAGAAGGTAAAGGTCCTGTTTGACAAAAAAGCTAGGTTCAGAGAGTTCCAAGTTGGAGACACCGTGCTGTTATGGGACAAAAGACATGAACCTCGTGGCAGCCATGGAAAGTTTGATTCCCTGTGGCTCGGACCTTTCAAGATCAGACACTTTGCTGGTAAGAACTCTTTCTATCTTGATTACATGGATGGTTCGCCCCTCCCACTTCCTTATAGTGGGCAGTATTTGAAGTTGTTCAAGTCCTAGGTGACTAGGGAGTCCCTTTGTATATTCTGTACAGTGTTTTCCTTCTGTTGTTTTGGTGTGTTTCCCTTCTGTTGTTTTTGTGTGTTGCCCTCTGTGTTGGTCTGTTTTTGACTCCGTTGCCCAAGGGATAAGGCACTGGTCTGCTTCACCAAGTTTGTCTAAGTTCTTGCCTTGTCTCATTCCTTGAATTTATGCCAAGTCATCCCCAGAAGGAGCCAGCTGTTGTCCACTCAAAATTCCCTGCTCTGATAAAAGTAAAATTTCAAAATTTTGAGTTATGAGTGTTTTCTCTAAAGTGCCTAAGTCATGAAAATTGAGAAAATCTGTGTTTTGGGTCATTTTGTATGTATTTCGGGCCTGTCGGACATTTTTGTCCCTCTTGTCCCAAGTACGAAAGTGCATTCTGTTCTCCGATCAAACTCGAAGTTGTTCCATTTTCGAGCCCGCCGGAACTTTTTGTCCCAAGTGTCCCAAAACTTATTGTGTGAGATGTTCCAATTTAAGCCAAAACACCCGAACCGCGTGCTTCGCACTTTCTTGTTCCAAATGTCCCAAATCAAAAGTGCAAGTCGTTCCTTTTTCGCCGAACCGTCCAAGCCGCGTACTCACTGAACTTTCTGTTCCAAATGTCCCAAGTTCAAACGGGCCTTTTGTTTCACTTTAGCAGGTGGCTTGAAACGCCCGAACCACGTGCCAGCTTTCTATCCTATCTCTGTCCCAAAGTCAAAAGTGTGCTCTGTTCCTCTGATCGGCCGATCCGCTTGAACTGCGCTTTCATGTTCCAACTGTCCCGAAGCTGAAAGTGCGAGCTGTTCCATTTCGATCGAAATGCTGTGAGTCACGCCCTTCGCACATTTTCGTCCCCAAATGTCCCAAAATACATTTGTGCGTCTTCTCCTTATTTCGCAACATGGCCCGAAGCCGCGTGTTTGCGCGCATTCGTGTCTCACATGTCCCAAGTGAACCTAATGCAATTCATACTTAGTTTTTCCCACTCTACCCGAATATGCTAAATATGAATTTAAGTTGCGGCTCTGATACTATCAATCCGAAGATCAAATTCCAAGGATAGGCCGGCGAAGGACGAAGCTCTCAAGAGCCTGGTTACATCAGTTTTCAAAGATATTCATTGTCATCCTCAAGATGAAAATTCTTGTGTGTCCCTCGTGGTAAGGACATAGCTAATACATGGAAGAAAATTCAAGCAGCGGTTTTACGAAGATGGTGGGTCCTCTCGGTGGTCGGCCACTTGTCTTTGTTCTCCTTGTTCTTTTCTCTTCTTCCCTTTCTTTTTCCGTTTTCTTTGTAAGAAGTTAAGGTGTTACGATTGGAGGTCCTTAACTATTCTTTAGTTAAAAGAAATGGTTACGAAAAGTAATGAATTGTAATCCATATAATGGTATTTTCTATGCCATTCAAAGGAGGAAAAGAACTTGGGATATTTTAAAAGTGTAAATAGATCTTAAAGAAATAAATACAAAAGGGCTTTCTATTCATTTTCTATCTGATCTCTGCTATTTCTGTGTTTTCCATTTAATATTGTGAAGATCATTTTGTCTCTAATTTGTTAGTCTCTCTGATTGCATACTGTCCGGTTTTGCAAATACAACGATCTTGTATAACCAAGAAGGAACTTTGTGTCCTTGATTAATGAATCTGAAGAAGGTTATTTACAGAACTTTGTGTCTTTAAATTTAATCCTTTTCAGCCAATGCAAATGATCTTGTCTTAAATTCCTTGAAACTTCGCATAAAGAATTATTCTGCTATCTATAATTCTCAATGTTGCTATTCCGCTCATCCTCTTATTCCCTTTCCTCATTCCTTTTGTAATCGATGATCCTGTGGAAAGACTTTCGTAATATCCAAGTTCAACCATAAAATAATATTTTGTACATCCGTAAATAAGTTCGTTTCTGAATAAGGAACCTCTCCCATTAAAGAGGAGGGACTTCTTGTCCCCGACTATTGCTCTTCTAAAAAGTCCTATTTGAAAACCAACAACTAGGCAGGGCACTTTGAAAATGTAAGGCATGCTTCAACTAAAATCTTGTCCATGTGGAGGGCCCGCGCTCATCCGAAAATTTGCCTATTGGTTTGACCTTTTGTGTTGTGCCAGGAGACACATGGAGATTTTCACCGCTTACTTGCCTAAACTTAGACATTTTTTTCATGGGGCAAGTTCACTTTGTGGACCATGGACACATGGAGGTTCGGTGCTCATTTAAGGATCTACCTTTGGGTCCTACCTTAGCAGCTTTGCACCAAGGAAACACATGGTGAGCCCGCTCTTGTTTACGGTCTTAACTTTTGGGCACCATCTAAAAGTGACACTAGGGAGACATGTGGAGGCTTCCGCTAGATCCTCTTTATGCTTAAAATTTTCAAGCAACTTTCTAAGGCCTAGGATACGTGGAGGGCCCGTGCCTATTTGAGGAACTACCCCTAAATTTTATTATTGAAAGAGCGCCATGGGGAGACGTGGAAGTTTCTAAACTCTGTTATTACTTGGAGTTTCCAATGGCCAAGTAAAACTTGGTGCCTTCCACTAGTCCTTAGACTTTTTAAACAACTCTTCCTGGATTGAGACATGTGGTGAGCCTACATTTGTTTGGGGTCTCCTCTTTTGGGCACCATATCAAAAGTGTGCCATTGAGACATGTGGAGGCTTCCGCTAGCTTCCTTTTATGCCAATACTTTTCAAAGTCCAAAGGGTGATTTTCTTGGACCCGGGCATATGGAAGGCCCACACTTATTTGGAAGGTTGCCTCTGTACTTCTCCTTTGTATTTGTGCCAAGAAAACATGTGGATGTCTCTAATCTAAAGTTGAGAAGGGGAAGAAACAATGGTTGTTGTGCATTACATCCGATTTTGCTACATTTCTTGCTCCAAGACTCCTAGAGATGCCAATATGTATTATTTTTCATTATTTTTCGATAAAGATCCTTATCATTTTTGTTTGTAAAGTGTAATTGAATGGATTTAAAGATTAAATTTTTGATTCCAAGGATTTTTAAGGTTGATATTTTAAAGTTGGAATTGCTTGAGCACTTGCAAAAATGCAAATTACCAAAGAAGCTCGGACGTAGAGCAGAGTTATAGAGGAAAGAAAGGGAAAAGATGAAAAAGGAGTTGCCTCGGTGGTGAAAAAAGGATTGCCTATCGATCTAGCTATACAAGGCCACTAGAAAATGATTAAAACGGGATTTTGCACATGATAGAATAATAATGATTATAAGGACTGTCAAAAAGTTGTGGCATGGCATCCCAATCATTAGTCGATGGTCTGAGAAACGTGATCAACTAATAATTTGCCCACCGAAGCTTTCGTATGAATTTGTTAAACGTCGATTTCTAAGGCAAATTGGTAAGAAGAAAAGGTTCCTCGAATATTCTTATTTTTCGGGGGATATTTTGGGATGAGTGAGTGTGTGAAATGTATAAATGCAATAAGAATACTCTTGCAAAGGATCCGGGGTTGAATTCTTAAGATAAAATTTGAGAGATGCCATCTTCCTGAGAGACCAATCTGAGAAACCTGTTAATTTCATGTGTTTTATATTTCAATCACGTCAAGTTGGTTGTGAGTGTAAACCATTGAAAAACTTTGATACTATTCAAAGAAACTTTCCCCGGTGATGAATCTAATCAACTTTGAATTAATCAATGTCAATCTTGCACAAATTTGTTTCTTCTTTATTTCAGAATGTCTAGAAGTAGTTTTTTTGTTCCCATTGCAATCTTGTGTTAAATTCGCTCCGAATCACATAGATCTCATCCTTGTGATAGTTTAGTGGCATTTGCAATTTCATTACGAGAAGAACCTTCATCCTGTAATGAGATAAACAATTTAAAATCACTCTAATGTCATTTTGTTGATAAAGATTGTTTGTAAGCCTCTCGAGTGTATCTTAGGTGTGAGAAATCAGGGGTATTAATGTTTAATTAAGTCTTTAACTCAAACCTTTACGCTAAATTATTAGAGATTGTGTGAAATTGTGAAAATATGGGCCTTCATTGATGCACACCTTCTAGTTGAAGGAATATTTTAGCTATTCTGAAGCATTATGTCATTTAGTTTTCCAAATGTTTTGAAGGTTCTCAAAGATCCGGCATAATCAATTTTATCCCGCTTAATCTCCCCACAAAATTATTCAAAATGTATAAATTCTACCACCGTTTTCCTTGTATAGTTACAAATGTATAAATTCTATCACAAATGTGCGAAGCAATAATGATTCCATAATGTCTTTAGTAACCTTTAACCCTGTTTAGAAAATATCACCATTCTTTAGAAGTGACAACTCGTGAGAGTTAAATTGTGGTGGATTGATCATATTTTCTCAGGGTCCCCTTTCAAATTTGTGCAAAGAAGGATATCTTCATTCTCCTTCACGGATAGAGGTTACAAAATGGTTCCTCTCACTCTCGGATGAAAAGGCACGGCCTAAAGCAAAGGTGAGGATAGATCAAATCCTTAATGAAAGTGTTATCCATTTCTCTCGACGCTGAGTGACAAAGAGTCAAACCAATCCTCCCCAACTATAAAATGAATCATAATCGGATCTATCTATCTCTCAGTTGTCTAGTTGAATCTGTGATGTTGCTTGGTTTCCAAGAGAGAATCAAGTTGGATACCAACAAATGCAAAAGAAGGTCGCCGGAGGTAGTTTGAATTATTGGATTTTGTTTTGAAAAGGCATAAACTATAAAATTCACACCTCCACCGATGCTTAGAGAAGCCACGTGTCAGGCCTTCTTTAGATGCGGGGAAGCGTGATGTCGTGGAAAATTTGGAAAATTTTCAACTTTCTCCAAAAGTGTAGTATGTAATTGCGGGCCCACGAGCCCAAGAAGGATTGCTTTTGCTAAGTGGAAAATTTGGGGTGGCGGGCCCGAGGATGGATTTTGGGAAACGTAAAGTTGTGAAGTCTGTGGGAGGTTCCATGTGCCTCAATGGCACAACTTCAAGCACAAGACCCAAGGGTATTCTCTAAACAAGTGCGAGCTTTCCACATGGTTTTCCAAATGGGGCAGAATCACCATTGAATCAGCTAAGTAAAGATGGGCTGTAGAAGGAGCCACGTGTCATCTCAACACAACTTCAAAGGTAAAATATGGGGAAGTTTCCAAATGAGCACGAACCCTCCACATATCTTGGGTCGGGCACAATGTCTCTACCAATAGGAGGGAATCGGTAGAATACAAAGGAAACCAAGGAGCAAGAAAAAATCTACCACTTTTTTTAGTCTCGCATAACTTCATGAGCGAGAGGAGGCGGATGAATTTCTAAAATCTGTGGGGCTGCCACATGCATCTTACACGAATGGACTCTTTTAAATATTGTGAGTCCGTGACCCTAATCTTCGAGACATCCATATATTTCGAATGGAAGTTCAATTTTGAGTGGGAAAGGATGGTTTGAAAAGCTATCGGCTCTCGCTACTCACTTGACACCTTTAATGTTTTGGTCCTCCATTTTTAGACCATCAAGTCTCCCACCTACCACCATGATGAAGAATGGGATTCCTTTCTTGAACACTAAGAGACTACGATTGGGGCATGGGTGTTGCAGCGAGATTCGTCATTATCAGTAGGTGGATTCGAGTGCTCTTCTAGGGGTTCAAATTTTCCCATCCTTTCTCCCTTATTCTTCTTATATATCAGTAAAGGAGGGGCATTTTATAAAAGGTTGGTCATTGTTTTCTCTTAAGCCCCACTCTCTCTTTCTTCCTTAGGGTATAATGTGGAGTCTAAGCCTCCTCTCATGGCTATGTAATGTCATTTTCTTTCCTCTTTCCTACTGATGATGTATTGTGTGTACTCTTGGAGTAATAAAATTTGTTTTGTGATGCATCTTGTTCATCCTTAGCTTATTTTATTATCTCTTCTTACCTCTTGTCATTATAGGGTATATCGGGCATACTCTAATGTCTATTGTAGGTTCTGTAAGTTGTGTTTGATGGGTTTTGAAGTGGTGTTCTGTGTGAATTTTATCTCTGGTCTGTGATGCTTCTGTCCATCCTCTCGATTACACACCTCTCTCCATTTTAGGAAGTTAGATTTTTTATCATCCAGCTTCCTTTTCTGGTGTATCACCACTTAGCGTAGGCTTTATTTTTATGTATTTCTCTCTCTCTACTATCTCCTTAAAAGGTTAGATTAGGATAGATAGGTTTCACTTGCACTAGAGTAGCTTTTAGGATGAAGAATACGTCTTTCTCTGAGGGCCATCTCAAGTCCACAAGTCCCACAAATTGAGAGATGGCCCCATGTTGTGCAATCACACCAAATGTCCCACTAATTTCTGAGGCCATTTAGGGGTGTTATGATTTTACATCAATAATTTTGGGCACGCTCCGATGGGACACCGAGGTTAAATTTTCATCTTTCCAAGGTGTCTCATTATCAAATACTAAATATTAATCCACCCTGTGACCACTCAATAGTTTTGGCACACCTGTGGGACATCATAGAAGTTAGATTTCCATCTTTCAGAGGTATCTCATTTTCAACCGTAAAATATTAACCCACCGTGCGACCACTCAACAGCTTTGGCACAAGTAGGCAACAGATTTTAAGCACCTTACCAATTCATTTGATCAATTTGATGTGTTCTTCATCGAGGTTCAACCTTTTTGAGGCACATACAAAGCACATCTAGAGACTCCATTTATCAACAACTCATTCTCTCGAGTTACAAACCTTATCCCATAAATTTTCATCCATTTTTCTTTCCACATATTTCATCTTCTACCATTCATGAAGTTGTGCAATCATGACTTCATTTCCCTCTTGGAACTCACACTTGCAGCAACAACAAGGTGCAGTCCTCCTCCAATGTATTTCATGACTCCTCCGTATCAAAATTTTGATAAGATCCAAACCCATTATTCTTACCCATATGAGTAGTGTTAAAGCTAGTTTTACCATGGAGGTTATCAAGAGAAAGGGTAAGCATATGATGATAATAGATATGCTGAGAATTCTGGTCCGATGAAGAAAATTAAAATTGGCAGCACACATGGTGCATTCAAGGGTTACAACATAGATGAAAGCATTTAGGATTGGTTTCAGGGCACCTTGTCCATAGGTCATCCCTTTTCCAAGACTACAACTTGTAGGAGAAGCTTGACTTCATGATTGAGATACTTCCCTAACTTGTGCAGTGGGATAAGGAGATAGAGGCCTACGAACTTGGTATCGAACAACCTTGTCAATGGGTAAATCTTGCACCATCATCTAGTGATTTGGTCTCCATTCCCAAAGCAGACCATCTCAACCTCGGGATTCAATTTCCTAGCTTCTCATCTACTATCCCAAGTGTTGATTTCCCTTCTCCATCTTCTAATCTTCCATCTCACCTCACTTCCTCTTCCCTTTTTCCTTCCAAACCCAAGTCCCCTCCACAAGAGACAAAAGAAGTGCCTTCCCCTCCACCACAGATAAAGAAACAACTAGTGGAGACCCCGTCCATCACTCCTCCTACTCTCCCAAGTCCATGTCAGGGAGATACTCCAAAAACCAATCAAGGTGAGCAACAAGAAGAAGATCCAGCCAAAGAAGAGATGATAAAAACTTGGTAAGCTTGGGTCTTAGACTTGAAATTACAAATATTCCTTGTTGATTAAGCCTATGGAGGAGGCTAAGAGGTCAAGCCACAAGTGGTAAAAGCTTCAAATACAAAGGTGCAAGCATAGGAATAAGGAGCTACTCCAAATCTAGCATAAGAGGAGTGCATTCCAGGTTGTGGAGGAGAACCATATAGTTCCAAAGGCTCCAATCATGGAGCACCACGAAAAACCTTTAATTCTTCCTCCCATATCCTCCCTTCAAAATCTAATGTCAAAGAAGATTTGAGCTGTCAAAGAAGATGTTTGAGGATGAGGGAAACCATGGTGAGAAAATTATAGATCCAAAGGACACCATGGAGGAGGTCGAGCACACGCAACAAGATAAAAAGGAGGTAGATTACCTACCTAACTTAGATGATTTATTTGATGGAGACGAGCCAAAGGAGATCACATATTTTTCTCATCCATCATCTTCATTCTAAGCACATGAGTCTGCTACCATGGAGGGGAGCATTCATGGACAACAACCTGTACTTCATAATAGCCATCTGGAACCAAGGTTGGAGGATCTTAATATTCCATGTTCTTCTCAGGTGGAGGAAGGAAAAGAGCACAAGGATTCCATCCCTCCCCCACTATCCACCTGTGAAGGTCCATAGAAGACTACATCCGTGGAGTCAAATTTCATAACCAAGCACACATCCATCAGATCAGACCATGCCTAATTAGGTACTTGGCTTCATTGGAGCCAAGGGAGAAGCCAAAACCAATCATACCCACTTCAGGGCATGAGGATGAGTATTAAAGCACCAAGGATCGTCATCAACACCTCTAAGAGTCCATTGCCAATCAACTTGAGGAGATATTTTTATTGACGTTGATACATTGATGATTTGGGTGGAAGATCAACCTCTTGTCATTTTTTTACTCATTATAATATCCATGTTCAACGCCATATCGATATACATGGCCGCATTTCCCGAGAAAGGGTAGCTATTTTTCCCTTCCTATAGTAGGATTTGTTTATCTTTTCTTTGTTAGGGTTAGTGTAGGAGTAGGGGTAGGTTTTTTTTTAAAAGAACAAGTGCTTATGCACACTATACATATCCCACTTGGGGTGTGTATGATTTCAAGTTTTGTACATAAAGTATTGTGGTATCTTGTTTCTAGTGCACATTACATTGATGTAGCATTTGGTGAGATCAACTCCAGTTCCAGTGGTGTTCCAAGTGGCTCAAGGATCATATTTTAGAGATTATGATCAGATTTGTGTTTACCAGGAAAACTCCATGCCCAATGGATGCTTCAAGGAAATCGATCATTTCACTTAAGCGGGGGGTGTGATCCCCATGAGTCACCAAATTGTTGACCAAAATAAGCTCACACTTATTTTTGGTCAACTAACACCATTTTCCCCCTTTTTGTGCTTCAATATGAATTTTTATATATTTTAAGCACTTAAGGTCACTTGAAAGAATTTCTATTAGATAGGAAATTTCTTCCGCTTCACGCAAATATAAAGAAGTCCTTCCAACTCCTCATATTTTGCAAATGGCAGGGCCTTGGAAGGAATTTTTTGCGCAAAGTGGGTCGACATGGATGGGGAGATATTTTGTTACTTTGCGCTTTTACAAAAACTACATTTACAATTGCGGGCCCACGAGCTGCGAAGAAATAAAAAAAATGCCTAAGGCTTGCAAAGGGACACGTGGCCATGTTTCAAGTCAAAGCGAGAAAGTGGGTCGTTGGAGGTAGTTTGAATTTTTAGCTTTTGTTTTGAAAAGGCGTAAAGTATAAAATTAAGCCACACCTCGCTGATGCCCACGTAAGCCATGTGTCAAGCTTTGTCAACCGTGGGGAAGGCGGGCCATCGTGAAAATTTGAAAATTTTGCCACTTTCTCTAAAAGTGTAGTTTTCATTATGGGCCTCGAGCCCAAGAAGGATTTCTTTTGCTAAGTGGAAAATGTGGAGCGGAAGGCCCGAGGATGAATTTTGGGAAATGTAAAGTTGCCAAGCCATGGAGGTGCCACGTGCCTCAATGGCACAACTTCAAGGGCAGGACCCAAGGGGTAGTCTCCAAACAAGCGCAGGCTCGCCACGTGGTCAAGTCCAAATGGGGGCACAATCACCATCAATTGACTAAGTAAAGAAGGGCTACTAAGGAGCCACGCGTCGGCTCAATGTAACTTTAAAGATAAAATAGAGGGGTAGTTTCCAAATTAGCGTGAAGTGTCCACGTGTCTCGGATCGGGAATAGTGTGTCTACCAACAAGAGGGACTCATGTAGAATACGAGGAAACCGAGGAACCCATGTAGACGCCGGCACGTGCCGCCGGTGCAAATTCATGAACAAGAGGAGGGGGATGAATCTTCAAAACACGCGGGGCTACCATGTGGGTCTTGAATGAAAAACTCTTTTAAATATTGTGAGCCCAAGATCCCGATCTTCAGACAACAATATCTTTTGACCTAAGCTCGGTTTTGAGTGGAAAAGGAAATTTTGAAAATCTCTGCCTCGCTACTCATGTGCCACCATTAATGTTTTGGTCCACCATTTTCGAGGCCATCAAGTCTCCCGCTTGCCACCATGATGAAGAATGGGCTTCCTTTCTTGCCCAGTAAGAGAGAGCGAACGGGGCATGGGTGTTACAACGACACTCATCATTATTGTAGGTGGATTCAATGCTCTTCTAGGGGTGGTTGGAGTAAGGTTCAAATTCTTCCCTCCTTTCTCTCTTATTCTTTTTATATATTGTAAAGGAGGGGCATTTTCTAAAAGGTTGGTCATTGTTTTCTCTTCTGCCTCCCTCTCTCTTTCTTCCTTAGCATAGAATGTGGAGTCTAAGCCTCCTCTTATGGCTCTGTAATGGAATTTTCTTGCCTCTTGCCCAAGAATGATGTACTTGTGTGAACTCGAGCAATAAATCTATTTTGTGATGCATTTTGTCCATCCTTTCCTCTTACCTCTTCAAATTCTCTTCTTGCCCCTTGTCATTGCAAGGGGTATATATCATGGCATACTCTGATGTCTATTGCAAGTTTTGGTAGCTGTGTTTAATGTGTTTTGAAGTGGTGTTCTGTGTGAATTTTATCTCTGGTCTGTGATGCTTCTGTCCATCCTCTCCATTGCTCACCTCTCCATTTCGGCAAGTTGGATTTGTGATCAACCACTTCCTTTTCTCGGTGTATCAACGCTTAGTATAGTCTCTGTTTTTATGTATTTCTCTCCTCCTGTCTCCTTGGAAGGTTATATTAGGATAGATAGGTTTCACCCGCACTAGAGTAGCTTGTGGGGTGTAGTTTAGAAAAAAAGAAGTCGACTTTCTCCGGAGGGCCATCTCAAATCCGCAAGCGCACCCAACTTGAGAGATGGTCCCATGTTGTGGTAATCACTCCGAATGCCCCACTCAAATTCGAGGCCATTCGGGGTGCTTTGATTTTGTATCAACACTAACATCGAAAAATATATGAACATTAGACCTCATTAATAGTGAAATTTAAAACTCCCACAAATCCTCCTCGATCAAATAAATAAAACCTGTAATAGCAATATCTAAAATATAATTTTCAATATTGTTATAAGTCACAATTCAACTATAACCCGTTGCATCCCTTTGAGAATTAACCCATGCGGGCCACATGCTAGATGTTTCAAGACTCTCATTTAGAAGACACATTGATCGAGAACGTTAATTATGTTCCCACTACATATATTCACTTGGCAACGAAGCTAAAGGTTCAATTCTATTTCGTTTCGTCATGTGTAAATACTTTGTTATAAAATAGTATTCTAGAATCCACTTCGTTCCAAATAGATAGAACATTATGTCATTGGGATGCATGTATTCCTGGTGGAGGCGTATTGCAGCTATTTCAACTTATGATGCGCGGTGAAGTATGCTTCGTTCCAAAGAAACTTCTACCGTGGAAAGTTATATTCTGTATTATTTGAGTTTCAATTTTTTTGATAGAGCAATGAATGAAGTCAAGATTGTGCTTGACATAGTTTAAGTAAATTATTATTTTTACAATTATTTTTGTCGTTGTATTGATGTTGGATAGAACAATCGTTTTTAAAATTTTACTATTTGAAATTCATACATTCTTTAAAATTCATATCTCATAAGTATGAAAATAAATTGTGCGATTCAGACAGCCTTCTAGAATCTTATATATCTATAACTAATTATTAAGTTGCGTATAATTGAAACTAACCGAAAAGAAAACTATTTACAATTAATATTATAAGAGGCTTTGAAAGAAAAAAAGGAAATCGCCTCCTATTTTCTTCATTCATATACATTGATTTTCGCCTTTAACGAATATTTTAACAATTATCTAATATTAACGAATAGGTGTTTGTGAGGTTTACCTAAAACTGTGACAAGTTAAAATACAATTTTTCTGAGGCTTACCTAGAACTGTGACAAGTTAAAATACAATTTTTCTGAGGCTTACCTAGAACTGTGACAAGTTAAAATACAATTTTTCTGACTACATTTGATTTTTTTGTTTTTTTAGTATTTCAAGCGGTCGACAACGTCCCAATGGACAGAGTCTGCCCGTCTATCAGCTTAAATAATCATACACGCGTTTGACTTGCCACACATTTTATGGGACATCAACAACACATAAAAATGCTCTTCGATAGCGGCCAAGAAGAAGTCCGTAAGTACATCCACAAAAAAATTAACTATGAGGGAACCCATACATCCACCACTAGCACTAACCGTCCGTACACTTACAGAATCTACGAATTCAACATGGTTGCCTTGGACGCCTTCGTGAATTTAAGAAGCATAGCTGACATAATGACGAAAAGTGGATACACGAGCGAATGCATCTCAATTTTCCCTCTCAACAGAAAATCCATTGTAGAGGAACGTTTGTGTAGAAATTAGGCACATAAAATAACAACTAACAGAAATAAAATAAATAATTGCAAATAAAACAAATTATTGCAAACTCAGATCAGCACTTCTGTGCATATATTTCTTCTTCCTTGTCAGAGCTTTGGCTTAATACAATCTCCTTGAATGTGTTATATCAAAACACTCACAATTGACTCTAATAAATAGATGGATTTCATCTAACAATAAAATACTCCACTCTCCTAAAATTAACACATGCTTTTGTGCAATACAAAACTTTTGATTTATTTTCTTTATTAGCTTTTCCTAAAAATAGGAATCTAAAATTGAACTATCTAAAATTAAAACCATGTAAAAAACAAACTGCTTTTTGATTTTCTAGAGGCAAAATTATAGTCTTTTTCTAACACCCCCTTCATTTTGTACTATTGATGTTTTATTTTGCTGAGGCTTGATGTTCCGAGTGCTTTGACTCGTTGAGTACCCTTGGTGGCCGAGATAAGGCCACACGCTTATCGTAATGTGACATTATTATAAGTTGATTTTATTCGTAAATTGAGCTTTTTACTTTATTTTGTAAGGACCACGGCTTTTCTTGATTGCCATGCTTTACAATTTTGGGCATTTCCTTGATTTATGGCACTAACATGTGGATTTTGATACTAACTATGGCTACTTGGTCATTTATTTTGCTTGATTTTGGGTCTTCTTTAAATTTGGAATTTTTACCGCCTTGCCCAAGGCTTGTACTTTGCCACTGGCACTTAGATTGGATTGTTGTGTTGGTTCTATTGTCATGATGTGTGAAATAGGGTCATGGGATGCACCATGGAATGGTTGGACCTATGGACCCGCTTCATTGTATGGGGGTACGCCCCAAGGAGTTACAGATAACTAGCGGGTTTTTGAACCATGCGTTATTATGTCACTTGGGTTAGGAGTGTTCGAACTCTATGTGTCTTGGACCATAGGGTCAACCGGCCTCCTTGAGGGAGGCATAAGAGACTTGAGGGAGGCATATGATATTTGTGTGTATGGTTGATGTTTCGGGATATATGTTGAGTTATTGTGATGTTTTGGTAGTGGTCTTTTGATGTATGTGTTACTCATGTCAAATGGATATGTGTTGTGATGTTGTGGACATGTCATTGATTCCCTTGTGGACACTATGTACCTGTAGCATTTGTTTGGTGTTATGTGAATTTGTTTCATCGATGCAAATTGAGGAAATGTCTGGTGGATTGTAGTACTCTTTTGTTCAAGTATTTAATATGTCAGTCATAGATGTGTGACAAGTACTATGTTATGTGGACTGTGCCTATTCTATTCCGTATTTGAGTAACCTTTTGTGGTGTAATACAATCATGAAGTATATACTTGTGTGCTTGTGAATCTGTAGTGTCTTTTTGAACCTGATAGGGTGTTGTGTTAGCAGTTCATGTTGGGCACCCACAATAAGGAATAAACCAAAACTCTTCAATGATGAAATTTTAAAAGAAATTAAACTAAGAATAATGCTAATGGAAAGGAACTAATGAAATAATAAATAAGAGGGAACTGCCAATCTTCACAGAACCTTGAAAGTTAAAATTTCTACCGAATGTTCCTAAGGCTACCTTGTGACCGTGCTATAATCAACTAAAATTTTAAACCATAAAGTGTACTTTCTCCTTCACTGTTCTGTTGCGTAACCTTTTCTTTTCCGTTGTGTTATGTCGCATCGAGGATGGTGCTTTTCTTAAGGGGAGGAGAATGTAATGCCCGTTAAATCATTGCTCTTTTTCTTCTTGATGACCGTGTTGCGAAGCATTTAACGTTGTTGGGATCTGTTGATCTTTTATTGATTCGCCCTTGTCGCGCGAAAAAATTGCAATTCTCCCTCTTCATCTTTCCTACTTGTAATGGTGTCGATGTTTTCTGTTGTTGGCCCACGAACTTTCCTTGCGATTATCCTATCAAGAAAATATTGTTGTTTCTTTCTTGATCTTTCTGTTGATTGTTATTAATATGATTAATTATTATCATTATTCTTATTTTAATCCTAAAATAATATATATATATATATATATATATATACACACATATATAATAAATTATGGTAATAATGGTATTACAAAAGTAATTTTCGATTGGCGATCATGTTGTTTTATCATTTAGGTAATGGAGAAATTAATTCTTGCTCGTTCTTGCTTGGTCATTTGTGTGTGATCCTATCTTATGGGTTGTCTTGTCCCATTTCTTTTCAAACTAGATAACATCTTATTAAAAAAATGGGGGCGGGGGAGGGGGCGGGTAAAATCGGGTAGCTTTGAATTTAAACTTATGATAGAATTTTGCTCCTTCACAACATGTATAACTCTTCGAAAACCATAGTTTCCTTAAGTAATCCGCTTCCACACGTAATAATGTTTTAAGGGTGTGTTTCTTCTTCTGGGCAATGGAAGGAGGAGGTCGTTTTGGCTAGTCTTGTGCGCTTAATGCGTTCCACCCAACCGAATGAAGAAAACATTTATCTTCCTCTTCTCCTAGCCTATGCTGACATTCCTTCTCCCTTGCCTAACTTTGCAATTAAACTGGGTTGTTAGGCAAATGGACTCATGTCTTTTCCTTAAATGTTTTTGTTAAAGCACACGCATTGGATTCTCTTCTTCAAAACAAAATCTTGACAGTATGTTGCCGCAAGGACTGTAATGGCCATTATGTTTTTACCTTGCGTGAGGGAGATGGGAGTCGGTGGAGTCTTGACTTCCTTCACCATGATCTCATTTTGATTCTCGTTATTCAATGCGTATAGGTGGAGTGTTGGGCACGTTTTTCTTGGGTTGCAGGCATTGGAAGGAGGGATGCATTCCTGTTTTCATTGCCTCTTTGACCTGCTCTTGTTTTGTTCATGTTTCCTGCCACGAACCTTCTTCTTTCTTTTGTTTTCTCCTCCTCTGCATATGGGCATTTTTTTTCTCTCCTGGCACGTTTTCTCTGCCTCTTGGTTGCTGCGTGAATGCTTTGGGTTTGATATGGTGGTTAGATGAAGCTACAAGCTAGTGTAGCAGGCGTGTTACCTCCACTTTCATTGGGTGCTGCGAGGTGTGTTCTTGTCGGAGAGCCTCGGCAACGGCCTGCAATAGGATTTAGCCAGATGTTGCGCTTTGGTAGAAGCTTTTTTAGCACTTCCAACAAGCAGGTTGTCCAACTATGTTGTTATCTATTCAGTGTCGAATGCATCCTCAAATTCGAGATTCTCCTTCAAGATATTTTATCAAAATCGACTATGTGACAGTGAGAGTGTTACCAGGAGACCTGACGAATTTTATTGCAAAGATTCTCTATTGAGACCTTACTTGTTTTACGATGTAACTCATGGAAGAGAATCTCATAGGCGTGGATCTGTTTCATATCAGAATATTCATGAAGCACAATTTGCTTTGCAATTATGAACTTATTAGGAGATCGATGAAGGATAGAGGAATTAAAAAGAAACTTGGATGTAGTTGGATTAAAGGCAATAAAATGGTGCATGCTTTTTGTGTAGGTGATAGATCACACCCACAAGCACAGGAGATCTATGCAATGTTGGAGAAAATGTCTTGGGAGATGAAGGTAGCAGGATATTTTTCAGATTCAGAACATGTACTGAGTGAACGGGAAAGTAAAAGTATTCCTCTGCCACCATAGTGAGAAGATGGAAATTGCATTTGGATGATTAAGCCTTCCCCATGGGACAACTCTCAGAGTTGTCAAGAACCTTAATGTATGTGTTGACTGCCACACTTTGCACTGTGAGTTTTGTCCAAGATTGTTGCAAAAGCAAATTGTTGTGAGAGATGCAGCGGTTCCATCACTTTAGAAAAGGAAAATGTTCTTGTAGATATTATTGGTAATGCCATGTAAAAGCAATCTACTGGACATAGTCCGCACTATAACATGGCGCACCGGGCCAGTCTCCAAGTGTTAAATAAGGGCCCGATTTTATTTCATTTCTTAAAAAAAAAAATCTAAGCACTTGTAAGATCTAGACATGGTGGCCGCCCTCTCCCTGACTGTACCAGGCGCTGCCATGAAGCTTGCATGAGAGATCTACGTGCTGAGGAAAATGAATGTTTTTGGAATGTGTTGTAGCTGCTGGAGCCTTGGTTCGACATGGCTGCATTGAGGAAGCCCCAAACAGGCATGATAAGACTAACCCTCTCTCTTAATGTTTTATTTCCTTTAGCATTTGGATAAATCGACCTTTGCAATTTTGTTCGATCGTAGATGTGGGTTTCTTTTGGAATGTTGATGTGTTTTTGTTTTACTAAATAAATAGCGTTTGGACTCTGGATATTATATAACATGCATTTACATATATTGACTCTTTCTTGAAAGAGATGCCCAGAAAGAGATGGGTTCCAAATGACTTTAATCATAATTGCATGAGCTGATCTCTCTCCCCCTTTACCGTTTATCTTAATTACTATTTGACAAGAAGAAATCTCTCCAGTGATTCTCGCTTATCGATCTTATAAAGTTGGTTTATCATTTTGCCATGATTATTCCTGTGAACAGTGGTTTCTGTAGAAAATATTGTGGTGTGTGTATGAGATTTAGAATATTCCTTGTATTGTTTTTATTTGTAGAACATGGCTTGAAAACGGGAATTTTCTTGGAAGACTATGTTTGTCTTTTAATGTGGTTTGATAACGATATAAACCCCTTTAGAATTGGGGGCTTCTATTTGGGGAGTCGTACTAGTTTTACTGGTCTTTCTAGATACCATCTGACTCTTTTGATTACCGTTTACCTTGGGGATTATTGAAAACCCCTCACCGTGCCCTCTACTATTATTATTACTATGATCTTATTATTAGATCAAACCCTCCTGAAGCATGCATTAATGGGTTTTCTATGACCTTTACGAATATGTTATGCACGCAAGTCATTATCTTGTGTGGATAATTCTTTGGCTTAATTTCGAGGCACTACTTGGATATTTGAATCGGTTAAAGTAATATTGGATACATTGAAATCTCATGAATGTCGACATTCTTCAAGTTTGATTGATATGTGATGTCCTCATGCATAGGAATTCAGGTAATGCTTGAAATATGAAATTATAAATTTATCTTATACTTTGACCTTGAAGCTTGTCGAAAGACTTTTTGGTAGGAAAATAGATGAATAGGGAAGTTAAGATAACTACCCTAAAATGGAGTCATGCATAGCCTTAAGTAAAGGTGACAGCTACCATAATGGGACTGTGCATACCATGTATGACAGTAAGGATATAAGTCCACCTGAAATTATTTAACTTCATTTTATAGAACAATAATTAATACCCATAAATTGGGGTATGCAAGTGGAGGTTGAATTATATAACAGGGTATATTATGTTATCAGGTAACCAGTAAGGATAAATATGTTATTTCAATACTTGGTTAACGAGTGGAATATTTTCTGGCATTTACGATGATTATTATGTTAGCTAAAAAAATGATACTTGCATCTCAATTGGGAGTTGAGATAATGTTGATACTTGTATTTATAGTGGCTTGGACCGCGCTTACTTATCTTAGTTAGTCAAATGTATCTTTGACATATTAGCAAAACATGACAATTTTGTTGATCGTAACTCATTCCAATGAGTTGGACCCTTGTACTAATAGAAACATATAAAGACATGGAATAAGCAACCAAAAGGATACCGAAATAATATATGAACTTGTGGATTGGTGGAATCTTTGTTAACATAAGTATATCCTTAAAATTGTGAGATAAATATCCAAATTATACTTACATATCACTGATTTTCTATGAAGGTTTGATACTTGGGTAATATCGATGAATAATATAAGATTGATACTTGTATTTATTATATAAAATTAATGTCATTGGTGCTTTTATTTAATTGAAGGATAATATTGTTGGATACTTATATATGTGAAGTAGGTCGAGGGTATTAGGTGAGCGTTATTATTATTACTGTAATTTAAGTATGATTTATTGCATGGTTAAGGTTGTATATCTAGTCACTTGGAATTGTGTCCTTATGTAAGAAGATCTTAAAGAGTGAATATTAATGAGTAGGAAATGTATTATCATGAGAGTGCGTTAAGTTTTAAATGTATGTTAGAAATTTATTTGATAAGGAGTATTGTAAACTTTCATTTATTTAAATGCTAGATGGCATAAATTATTAGGTGAGGTTTATATCTTATCATGCTCAGTTCTAGCGAACTGACTCTAATAAATATTTTTTTAGATGGATTATGCGAGTAGATTAAAGGAAAAGAGTGTTAAAGTTTCATCGACAAATTATGAAGTTCTTTGTAGAAAGTTCAATGCATTGTAAATTTTGTAACTTTGCTTGCAAGGAGTTTAGAAGATCTCTTGTCTTGGTATGTTTGGAAAACTACGTGGTGAAGTGTTCTTTCCCTTTTGTTGTTAGACTAGTAACTTACCTTGGTGAGAAATGATATTCAATCATTACATTGCAATAAGTATTGTAAAACCTTGATTTTGAAAATAAAGTGTTAATTCAAAACTCTCTCGACACCTTGTAATGATGTGATATAAGTAAAACTAAATGGAGTGGTTAACCCTTCTAGAAGTTAACTAAAATATATATATATATATTCGATAAATTAATGTAGAGATGACTTACTTGAGAACAGGAGATTCCTAAAGTACTCAAAGGTGAAACTACCCTTGTAAAGTAAATTTTTATAAATTGATATCCCTAGCTAAACTAGTGAACACTACCCCTTTTGGGTGAACTCTTAAACAATCTTAAGGGAAAACAATGATTAGTTTCGGAAGATAATAGAGTTAGCAAGTAGGAGAAGACCTTAAGTGAACTACTCTACAAAGTGTATAAGAAATTAACTCAGTTGGTAAGATGAATTTGTGCGAATCATATATTGAATCTTTCTGACAAAATAAGTCATGAGATAAAGGGTGTTTTATCAAAATAAATAACCTTCAATCATTTCTTACTGTGGCTTGCCCTAACTGTAAGTGTGTTTTGTGGTCAGACTTCTATGTTGTCATGTCTAAAAGAAAAGTAATTTGTCCTTGATAGGTGTGAAACTTTCCGAGCTGCCTTTATGGCCATCCTTGTATCGAGTTGTTCACAGAGTTATTTGTATCCTTGGTGACGACATGTTGCGTCATGTTATGTGTCAAGAAAGTAAAAAAAAAATACCCGGTCTTTTACTGTGTTGTTCATGTGTTGTTTTTGGGTCGTTACATGTAGTATTTATTATTTAGTTTTTAAAAAGGTATGTGATGTGGATCCAATTGCAAGAGGTTGAAATATCTCCAAAACACACGTAAACAACTTTGCAAATAGAACATAGAAGTTTAAAAATAGTTTTCTTATCATTCTAGAATCCACACTAACTTTTACATCATTACGATCCTCCTTTTATTTCACGTCTACTCTAAAAACACTAACATTCCAAAATCACCTACTAGAAAAACAACTCAAATGTGCCCCAAAATTTTAACAAAACAACAATAGAATGAAACAACAAAACTGATTTGTACTTCTCATATTATTCATCGAGGACCGGTTACATATATATAGGAAATGTACCTCCTATATTTAAGGATTATATTGTTTGAACCAACTCCTTGAATCTCTCTATAATCCTATTTACGTGAGTTCGGTCAACAACCAAACAACTTACTTACAAATGGAGCACTAATAAATTATATTTTCAGAACATTCCCCCCTTAGTGGGAACATGGGAAAAACCAATCTTTGTACTTACACCTGCTCATGATCCGGATATTGTCACAGGATGATCACAAACCTCAAGGATGGTTTTGCAAATGGTTGACCACAAACCAAGAATGGTGGTTTTGAAATTTGTCTACCAAAAAATAAAAAGTGATGGTTTTGCGAATGGATTACCAACAACCAAGAATGGTAGTTATCCTATTGGTTTACCACAAACCATAATTGAAGGTTTTCAAGTGGTTTACCTATAACCACATCATAATATGCCAAGTACTATTATCATCCATCATCACATCTCACTGCAGGTAATAACATAGGAAATTAAGTTGAAATATGTTGCTCATACATATGTAGATGACACTGACTTAATGAAAATGGAACATTGGATCATTTCCCCAATGTGAAATTTCCACTAATTGAAAATTGCAAACCGTACCACACTTCAAGCACTAAAATCAAATTACACACACACACATATCACCAAAGTGGTATAATGCAGCCCCATCATTGAAACCCGACGAGAGGTCGTTGAATGACCTCCAACCTCCGTTTTCCTCCAACCTCTAGTTGTCGTTGCTTAGCTTATTTGAATTTGACTTGGACGCTCAAACTTTGCATGTCGATTTTGAGAAGATAATTTTCTCCCATAATTTTAACATATTTATTGGATGTCGGGTTCACCAAAAATACATCCGTACAAGAGAGATATTTTACTTTGGTACTCTTGACACACTTTATTAACGACTTGACAATGAATTTTGACTCTAAAAAGAGGAAAATAATAATAACCCTAAAATCACCTACTTAACTCTTTTATGACAATTTTGTGACTCTTTTCAATTTTGGAGGACACAATTTTGACATAAAAAATTACTCTACAAAAACGATAACTATTGACAAAAAAAATACCTTTTATTAAATTTTTAGAGGACCCTATTAAGAACACGACTCTTAATAAATCAAGACTCTTTATTTTAAGAAAATCTAATGAAAGATTGGTTTTGAAATTTATGGATATCGACTCAATGACTTTAATGAAGACTATTTTAACTATATAAACTTCTCTAATTATAAAGACCAAAATTAAAAAAACTTAAAAAAAAAAACTATACATGTGACAAAACTCTACAAAACTATTAAAAGACTAATTTGACACGTTAGATTTTTAAAACATAAGCTAATCAAAAGAGAAAGTATGACTCGACTTTGGACCGACTACTAAACAAATACCGTTGTTCATGGCAACTTGAGTGGCGAGTAAAGTACGAGCCAGGAGTCTCATGCATTTGTCATGTAGTCTTATATCGCCATTGAGGAGAGGAGAAATTAGATCGACAGAGTATGGATATCAACCAACCAGATTCGCCACCCAGAGGAGTCTGTCGTTTTTGAGTACCACTGTGAACTGTAGGAGAGGTACGTTGTCGTGGAAGTTTGACTGCAAATTTGGGGTGATGGTGAATTCTTCTCCTAAAACAAGAATCCAGGAATGACCTGATAACAAGTGTAAAGTTCTGCCAGTGTTGAGGATCCAATTCGTTGATGTGAAATATTATATCAAGAGATGAGAATGCATATCCTTGACAATGGTGTGACCAATGGTGCATGCACATATCATAACCATGCTATTGAAATCTGAACGACCAGTGTTACAGTGAGAAACAAATACAGGACACCAAATTCTTGGATAAAATGAAAAATGAGCATTTTGTAGCCACCTTGCTCTTTTGTCACTCAGATGTGGAGAAATGGGTAGCACCCTTAAGAGGATTTGACCTATCCTCACTACTTTATGGTTGTGCCTTTCAACCAGGGTGAGAGGACCCTTTTTGTATCCTATTTGTTTGTGGAGGAGATGGAGATATCCTTCCTTGTGAAATTATTAAGAAGACCTCAAGAAAATATGATCAATGCAACAAAACCTAACTCTCACGAGTTGTCACTCTAGATAATGGAGATATTTTCTAAGCAAGGTTCAGGCCACTAAAGACAATGAAAACCTGATTGTTTTTACATGTTTTGGTAGTAAAAATTATGCATTTGTATACACACATGACAAACAGGGGTAGTATGGGTATGATTGGTTGTTTTTAAATGAATTTTTGTGGGAGGTGAGGTAGAAATGAACTTGATTCACCAGATTCTTGAGAAATTTTACAAAAATGGAGAGCTTGAACAACAAATGCTTTGGGATAGCTAGATGTTCCTTTAACCAAAATATGTGCTTCAATGGAGGCCCAGATCAACACTTTTCACACAAACTTCAAGGATCCAAAATGAAGGCTCAAATTGGAAAACTTAACTAAACATTATCAACCTCTATTTCATCACACCTAAGATACCCTCAAAGGCTAACAAACAATCTTATAGTCATGCTAGGAGTCACAATGATTTTAAATTTGTTTATTTCACTATCAAATGAAAGCTCTTCTATAAATGAAATTGTAAATGCCACCAAACTATCACAAGGATAAGATCTTGTGTGATTCACAAAGATTTCAATGTAAGATTGCAACAAGAACAAGAAAACTACTTGCAGACATTCAAAATGAAGCAAACACAAATTTTTCCCAAAAATAATGTAGATTAACTCAAGTTTGATTAAATTTATCAACAGGGGAAAGTTTCTAGAAAATCTCAGAGCTTGTCAATGGTTGTACACTCACAACCACCTTGACATGATCAAATTTAACACAAAGGAGATAAACAGGTTTCTTCATATGATTTCTCAGAAGGATGGGTTCTATCAAGCTTTTCTCTTAGAAAAATCAGTCCCGACCTCTAACACTCCAACCATTTACACGATAAATTCATGCAATTTATAATACTTCATTTACAAAAGATTTTTCCCCAAAACAAGAGACATTCAAAGCACCATTGCTTGCCATGATGATCGAGACTCCTAATCATCAATTTATGAAAAAAGTTTGTCAGTGTGCAGAGGGGTAATCTCTCAAATATTTCCAACATTCAATTCTTCACCTGGTAGTCATTCTTTATCTTACGCGCCAAATACTCCCCCCTCCAATCTTTCAAATCTAGTTCTTTGCATGCCAAGGAAAGAAAAACTGAAAATCAGATCAAAACCAATGATCAGATCACATCTTGATGGTAAAATACACATCTTCAAATTTTTCCCACCCAAACTTAGATACCAAATTAATGTTCCTCTTCATTTTACGTGCAAGAGACTCCAAGAAATGATTAAAAAACTATAAAAATTCGCATCCCTGTGAGCTTTGGAGTAGAAATA
The DNA here is from genome assembly GCA_018340775.1 of Taxus wallichiana var. yunnanensis. Taxonomy (NCBI): domain Eukaryota; kingdom Viridiplantae; phylum Streptophyta; class Pinopsida; order Cupressales; family Taxaceae; genus Taxus; species Taxus wallichiana. The sequence goes on from CM031242.1 coordinate 986,096,520, forward strand.
GTGGAAAATCATATACGATGACAACTACCATTGATCTTTCTTTTTAATTTGGACTTTCCACATGGGAGATCCAAGTCAAATAGGCCCGAGGGTTCCCTTTTACCTTTTACACTTTTTGGAAAAAGTGCAAAATTTCTCAATTTGCTCCGCCCCTCTGCCTTTGAAAAATTGGCTTGACACATGTCCCAATGTGGGTCCCAAAGGAACCATGAGCTAAATTCTGCTATTTCACCTCTTTTTTCGAAAAGGGAAAATTTTCCAAGTTTTCCCCACAGCTCTTCCCTTCCGCTTTTAGTCTCTGATGTGGGTCCTAGGAGAACCATGCTTCCTTTTTAACTTTTAACTCCTTTCTCCACAAAAGGAAAAATTTCCAATTTCCCCCAAAGTCTCAGCACACTCTCCGCCATTGACTGGAGAAAAGTTTTTACTTTTCTCTATCGAGCCCCATGTGGTCATTTTTGATGATTTTAGTCTTTTGAATATCAAGGGGCAAAAAATCCCAAGTTTCCCATGATGGCCCGCCTCCCCCTTTTGACATTTTCAAACCGCCATGTGTCTCAATGGCACATCTGAGGTGGTCCCCAAATGTAGAGACCCTAAATGAGTGTGGGATCACCACATGTCTCGGCCCTTTTGGAAGTTTCTCAAAAGTCCAAGGAATGAAGACCCGGATGAGACCTCCACGTGTCATTATGGTGGCGCAACTTCAAGAACCTTATAAGGCTTCAAAATGATTTGTGGGGCACACACTTCCATTTTATAATTTTACTCCATTTTTCCAAAAGGGAAAAATATCCAACTTTCTCCAAAGGCCCACATCTCCGCTTTTAACTTTTCCATGTGTCCTTCTATGGGGTCAAAGTAAGACTTTTTCCTTGCCACTTAAATTTTTCTTTAATCAAAGCATGGTAGGGCCACGGGGAAGTTCAAACTTTTTCCAAAGTAGCCAAAAAGAAAAAGTTCAAAAAAAAAACCCACCATGCTCCATCCAATTAGAAGAAGCCACGTAAGTACCAAAAGAACCAATCAAATTGAGCGGAGCTATGGGACCAAATTTCCTTTTTCCAAAAAAGTAAAAAGTGACAAGTTAAAACATTTTCCCATCCATCCCCTAACCAACCAAAAGAAGCCACGTGACCACCGAATGCTTGAGGAATAATTTTGATAGGAAAAAGATGCCCACTAGATTGTCAAAAACACATAAATTCACCATTCATGCCCAAAACTGAATTTTTCGCTAAGGATGAATTTTTTTTTTGAAACAAAACCAAGTGAATCATGGTTCCAAGCATCTTTCGACCATGGATTTGGATTTTCAAAGGCATACAAATATAAATTGATCATTCTCGAGCTTCCATGGTTGGGGAAAATATAGAAAATGGCAGAGCCCATGGATTTTGAATTAGGAAAAAACAGGGAAAACTAGGGAAAAAAAGGGCATGACAATGGATGAGAGATCAAATGGAGCACTTTAACATCCACATCGAGAGATAAAAATGTCCACGAATCGGGATGGGCACTCCTGTGAGTGCCACCAAGAACAACTAGCATGGGCACCAAGTGCCACAAGAACAACATACCATTGGGCCATACATTGGGAAATGGAGTCAAAGAAAAATCTAGCATAAATGCGAAAAAACCACAACCATCCTCCAAAAAAAACCGAGAAACCAACAAAACCAAGTCACCGAGGACTAAGAACAAGCAAAAACACAAAAGATAGAAAACAAACAAACAAAAACTATACACTATACAGTGATGCTCACTTTGATTTCAGGGGAATCAATCCAGGAAATGCTTCAAGTGCCTGCCATTAACAGAAATTCAAGCAATTCACCATCCAAATCTTTCAAGAAGAAGGTATGCTCACCAATCCGAATGTCAATGGAGTAAGGGCCCATCCATAGTGCATCAAATTTACCATGCTTTCCCTTTTTTCATGTCTACTATCCCACAACAACACAAGATCTCCAATGTTGAAAGCTCTGGGAGTGACCTTCTTTTCAAATAACTTCTTCAATTTTTCTCTGAACTTTACATGCCTTTGGTGAGATGCTCTCCTTTCTTCATCAAGTTCAACAATCTAGTTAATGCGAGCCTCATATGGACTAACTTCTTGATCTTCTAGTTGTTGAATGAACTAATATGAGGATAGTTGCATATGCAGGGGGGCAACAAGAGCTTGAGTTCCATACACCAATTCAAATGGAATTTTTCCAAAGGATCTTTTTAATAATAATTCTATCACGCCAAACAATGAACTTCAACTGTTCATCCCATTTTCTTTTGTTCAAGCTCCAAGGTTCTTCTGATAATCTTTCAGCAAATTTTTATTACTGACTCAGCTTGTCCATTTCCTTGGGGATTGTAATTAGAGGCATATGTCAAATTGATCCCATATTCTTTTCACATTGCCACCAAAGGTTTAGCTTTGAAGCTCATGGCATTATTAGCAACAATTTTAATTGGCACTCCCAAACCTGCAAATGATATGGTTCAACATAAAATCCATGACAATTTGGTGTGTTGCTCTTTTGGTGGGGATTACTCCACCCACTTGGTGAAGTAATCAATGGCTACAAGAATCCACTTATGGCCAAGCACTTGAAGGGTCTGAAATCTCACCAATGAAATCCATTCCCCATTGCTTGAATGGGGCTTCAATTGATACAGTTGCAAAGGTAGGGAGCCCGAAGCTTTCTTAGTCTTCCAGAGAAGCACTGAAAATCTCACATCTTCTAACCAAAAGAGTTGTATCCTTGAAGAGAGTTGGCCACCAATAACCAGCCCTCAAGATCTTGTGTGTTGTGACTCTTCCAGAAAAATTCCCCCACAAAATCCTCCATGAAGATCAATAATTATCTTGGGGGCTTCATCTTTAGTAATGCACCTTAAGAGAACTCCCTCAGGGTTCTTCCAAGCTAACCCATAATCAGTAATGACATATTTATGGGAAGCCAACTTAAGGGATCTTTTCTAGTTCTTACTCAAATACTCAGGGTAAGTATAGATGTCTAAGATAAAAATTACATCTTTGTACCACTCAAAACTCATCAATTTTTCAAAAACATCTACCCTTCCTTCTTCTACCTCATTTACCTCAATAGTTTGCAAGTTGCTCTCAACCATAAGCTTAGCCAAGCCCAAACCTCTCACCAACTTCATGGTTTGGATATCCATGTCATATTCTTGCAACTTGTTCACCCATCTACATCTTTTTCTTGAGACTTCCATCTCTGATAAGATGTCTTTCACCATAGTGTGGGGAACATAAGAAACAATTTTAGAGCTCAAAATGTAAGGCCTGAAAACCTTTGTTTCTTTTACCAAGGAAAATGCTTGTTTCTCCATAATAGTGTATTTCAATTTACCCCCTACAATGCCTTACTAAAAAAGGCAATTGGCCTCTCAGCCCCTTCATCATCTTTCTACAACAAGACAAATGCAATAGTGTTCTCTGAAGCAAAAGAAAATAGTTGGAAAGGCTTCTTATAATATGGAGCTACTAAAACAGGGGCATGCTTTAATGCCTCCTTGATCCCATTAAAAGCTTGAATGACATCCTCCTCCCATTTGATGGCCTGGTCCTTCTTCAACATGCCAGTGATTGGAATGGTCAACTCAAAAAGTTTGATATGAATCTCCTTGATAAATTTATCTTCCCAAAGAAGGACTGAATCCCCTTCTTGGTTCTTAGAATTGGGACCTTGCTGATGGCCTCTACCCTTTCTAGATCAATCATTACCCCTTCTTGTGACACAATGTGACCAAGAAATTTTTCCTTCTGTACTCCAAAATGGCACTTCTTTGGATTGAGTGAAATGCCATATTCTCTACATCTTATCAACATTTTCTCCAAGTGCTGCAAATGATCACTCTCTTTTCTTTAGAACACAGCTTACATCATCTTGGTAGACAACAATAAAATCATTGATGTAACTAACAAAAAGCAACATCCATTTCTCTCTAAAGGTTTCTCCAGCATTCATCATCCCAAAGGGCATCCTGACATATACATATGTTCCCCAAGGAGTGGTAAAGGTTGTCTTAATTCTTTTTTATTCCTTTACAACAACTTGGTTATAACCAGAGAAACCATCTAGGGTAGATAAGCAGCTCAAAACCAATCACTAACTGCAACATGTTTTCCATGTTTGGTAAAGGATAATTATCCTTCATTGATGCTCTGTTCAGATTTCTAAAGTCCACACATAGCCTGATGTCACCATTCTTCTTTCTACTAGTACTAGGTTTGCAACCCAACAAGAAGAATACCTTGTAGGCTGAATAATCCTCCATCCCTCGCCTTTCTTCAGTTCTCTTGCATTTTAAGAGATAGGAGTGGATTGATTGGCCTTTGTTTCTACCTAAATGGTTTTGCATTAGATTCCAAGGGAATCTCATGTTGAAATAGATCCTCTCTATATGCCTTTAATTTAGAATAAGTCCAAGCCATGCAATCTTGATATTTTTTTAGCAATTGGACATAAGACTATTTTTCCTCCTTGTTGAGATTACTTCCCAACCAGATCTTCCTTGGTTTCTCCTTTGTGCCAAGGTCATGCTCCTCAATATCCTTAAGGCTGCTATGCATCTGTTAATAATGCAATCAACATTATCAAATTTGTATTCAAGAGAAACCAGCCCTCTAGGAATCATATTAGTCTTTATTTGGATGATGCCTCTTCCAAACAAGGTTTCTTTACCCTCTTCTACACACACCATTGGCTCCCAATCAATATTTTTATCAAAAAACTCCCTTTTTCTATAGAAATCTTCTAACTTGAGCATCATCATCAAAAACTTGCCAATGTTTAATGTTGTCAGTACAAATGGCCTAGTTAACACCTCAACATCATATTCACAATATGGGGATACTGTACAATTATCAAACCGAGATCCCAATACTGCAATTTTTCTTCCAAATCATTGAACTTCCTATCATGATGCACAATATTGAATGAATCAAACATCTCAATGAGATCCCAAGTCTATGCTTGTATTGTTTCATTCACTGATTTTTTGTGGCATAAAGTTTTCTGACTTGCTTTACAATTAATTATGAATCTCCTTTGACAATGATGTCTTTAACACCATATTTCCAAGAAATCCTCAGACCTAACAATAGTGCCTCATACTCAACAATGTTATTAGTGCACTCAAAGTTGAGTTTGAAGGAAAAGACAAAAACTCTTCCTAGACTAGAGAGATCAGAACAACACCAACACCATTTCCAAACTTGGAGCAAGCTCCATCAAACAATAAAGTCCAAGGAGAGCCTTCTGTTCAAGACATTTGCATTCTTCAATCTTGTGCTCTTTTCCATCAGCAAACCTACAAAGTTATCAGCATCAACACTTGTGTACAATACTTCATAAGATGCATTGTTGGGATCTTCAATAAGGTGCAACATCTTCTTTTCCCCATACAACTTGACAAGGCTGCCCTCAATTGGGATGGTGGCATAGGAAATATCCATTTGAACACTCCCACCAACACTTGCAGCCCATTTTCTAGACAACAACATACCCCACTTGGTTAGGAAGTCAATAATAACTACATCAAGCTTCAAGTTCCTACCTGGATAGGCTATGCAAGTTGTACCACTGCAGACCTTTCACACATCCCACCACTGGAACCTCTCTAGAATCCATGGCAATGCACTTCCCATATGTTGTTGTTACCTTGATGTTCAGTTCATTCATAACTTCCAGAGGCATAACATTGCATGATGCCCCCAAATCAAACATACAGTTGTGTAACAATCTATCCTTAATGATCAGAGTGGTGAAGAATGGATCCACATTTAGCTGAGAATCTACCAAGGATGTCCCCAAATAAACCTCAGGTGGTTCATCTAGCTCTTCTAATGCTGGTGGTGCTTCTAGTTCTTCAATGATTGGAGGAGTCTCCACAATATTTACATTTCTACCTAGGGCACTCTTCTCTTCTTTCAATCCAAAATACTCCAATGCCCTCTTCTTGTGCTCAGGAATCCTAAGAAACTCAACAATTGGAACTGAGATCTTGATCTGACTCAAGACTTGGGCAATATCATAAGGGACAAACTTTTGCAAGGCAACATTGAAGGAAGGTTGATACACTCATTAGATGGCATAGGATTTTTGATAGCTTGGGCATGAGGAGGGGTATGAGTTTTGTTTGGGACAACAAGGCCTTGGTAGATGCATCTTTCTTAGAGCCTCTTTAGGAATATTTGAAAGCAATGGAGTTTTTGGCTTGGCTTGAGGCCCTATCCCTTTGACAACCCTACTTCTTGTGTTATACTCCTTCTCTTGGGAAACAACAACATTCATCAACAACTTCCTGTCCTCCTCAGATGGGATTCCTCCATCATACTTCTTTATCATTAAAGCTCTTAAATATTCAAAGTCATTATTGGGAAATTCAAAATCTTGTACAGTATCTACTTCTAAAGTATGAGAGGGAGGAAGAATAGGTACCCGGTGGATGCAATCCCAAAAATCAGCAGCAATTCTAGCACTTATTACCTCAGTTGAAGTTTCCCCTTGTTGTGAGCTTACAGAGCACTCCATCATGCATCATCATCATTATCATCATCTTCTTCTTCTTCTTCCTGATCTTCCTCACATGGAGCATGGGGCATGAAACATCTGTCACACCAATCAATGACATTTGTCTCCTCCACAACAACAAATCTCACACCCAAAGGATTAGGTACCATTCTGTTTTCCCTATCCTAGGGACTATTTATTTCCAAATCCAACAGTCCCTTTCCTCTATCATCAGATCTCTGATCATTTCTATGATGATTTGTAAACCTTTCTTGGCCTTGTTGCTTTTACTAACCTTATGAACTCTTCCCAATTCCTTTTTCTTCCCGAGCTAATTTGTATGATATTTCTTTGACAACCCCTTGCCAAAGTTTTTACAACTTCCTCCAAATCAGTAGCCTTACTTGTTTGAGGATTTTCCAGGTTAATTAGTTTTACACCCTCCTTTTTTTGGAGGCTTTCCAATTGCCTTGATGTTGTTCTCAATTTAGAGCCATGGTGAAGGCCTGCCTCAAATTAGTAGGGTTTTTATCCCTCAAGTACTAAACAACTTTTTTTATCAAATGCATCTGAATATTTGATCAAACATGATTCATCACATGGCCTTAAGCTAACAGAAATCTCCTCAAGGTCTTGTTAAACCTTGTGTTGAAATCATGTACTGACTCATTAGGATTCTTCTTGATGTTTTCAAATTCTAATAGAAGAAACCTAGGGTCAGTTCTATCACCATACTACAATCTAAATGCATTGTTCATCTCTCTCCAAGAATCAATGGAATTATCTGGCAAAATCTTTATACCATATCCTTGCATCCTCTTCCAAAGTATGGATAAAAATTTGATATATACATCTTCATGTTCAATCTCAAATTCTTCCATCATATTGATAAAAATCTTTAGATGTTGATCACCAATTATAGTGTTGTTTCCTTGGAACTTTGGTAATCTATTTCTTACATCCTGGGAACTACATTTGGATAACCAACCATCCCTGTAAAATTTATAGGACCAAAGGTGTTTACAAAAAATGGAGGTCTGGGTAGGGGTGGGCCATGTTGTTTTGAGGAGGTGACCTGGAGGAGAGACAAATTGATAAGGGGCAGAGGGTCTTTGAAACACAGGAGTATAACTTTCAAAATGGATATCCCCTAAAGGCCTTGTTTCTTGGAAAACCCTATCAACTTTTGAAAATATAGGGGCAGAATGAGAAGAAAACTTTTCAAAATCAAATGAAGGCCCCTCTCCAGTTGGAGAATTCAATTCCACAAAGAGGCTACCTGATTCAAAAGCACTTGAATGGCAGTCTTCAATGATAGGATGATCACTTTCATCAATGGAGATCCCTTTTCTTGTCTGACTGATCTCCAACAACTCTCCAGGATTTTCTTCCTTCTAACTTTGTTTTTCTAGCTCTGAAATAATGTCCTAGCAGGATCCCTAGCAAAGAAAGATCTTCTTCCTTCCAGCTTTGCAAAGATTAGTAACAAAAATCACTTGATAGAGGTTAAGACACTGGTACTCATCAAGAATCAAATCAACAATAGAGTCGCCACTAAGGATTTCCACCTTAGTTGTGAAAATGCACTAAAATATGATCTATCAAATGTCTGTCAATACTAGAAACTAGAAATGGGATGATCTGAACTTTCTTTACCTAGATTTATCAATGAAAGCTAGTGCACTAGGTGTGGAAACTGAAAGAATTACACACAACACTTGCAAATTTGAAATACTTCTTATAGGCCCAAACACAAGATGATGTTTGAAAAAAGTATTAGCACTTTGAGCATATAAGAAGTGTTTACTAGGGTCTGAATATGAACTATAACCACTATGTCCCCGAAAACGATGCAAAATCGTGTGTTGGTACCCAAATTGATTCTCCTTCAAAAGCTGAGCAACATCACAAGTTTGGTAGGAAGCTTAGAGACAAGTAGAGCATGTAGTGTGTCATTTTATAGCCGAGGATGAAATGTAACTTGCTCTTTGTCACTCAGATGTGGAGAAATGGGTAGCACCCTCAAGAGGATTTGACCTATCCTCACTACTTTATGGTTGTTTTCAACCAGGTGAGAGACCCTTTTTGTAGCCTGGTGTTTTGGGAGGAGATGGAGATATCCTTCCTTGTGAAATTATTAAGAAGACCTCAAGAAAATATGATCAATGCAACAAAACCTAACTCTCACGAGTCATTCACTCTAGATAATGGAGATATTTTCTAAGCAAGGTTCAGGCCACTAAAGACAATGAAAACTGATTGTTTCTGCATGTTTTAGTAGTAAAAATTATGCATTTGTATACACACATGACAAACAAGGGGTAGTATGGGTATGATTGGTTGTTTTTAAATGAATTTTTGTGGGAGGTGAGGCAGAAATGAACTTGATTCACCAGATTCTTGAGAAATTTTACAAAAATGGAAATATTTAACAACAAAATGCTTTGGGATAGCTAGATGTTCCTTTAACTAGAATATGTGCTTCAATGGAGGCCCAGATCAGCACTTTTCACACAAACTTCAAGGATCCAAAATGAAGGCTCAAATTGGAAAACTTAACTAAACATTATCAACCTCTGTTTCATCACGCCTAAGATACCCTCAAAGGCTAACAAACAATCTTATAGTCATGCTAGAGTCACAATGATTTTAAATTTGTTTATTTCAATTATCAAATGAAAGATCTTTTGATAAATGAAATTACAAATGCCACCAAACTATCACAAGGATAAGATCTTGTGTGATTCACAAAGATTTCAATGTAAGATTGCAACGAGAACAAGAAAACTACTTGCAGACATTCAAAAATGAAGAAAACACAAATTTTTCCCAAAAATAATGTAGATTAACTCAAGTTTGATTAAATTTATCAACAGGGGAAAGTTTCTAGAACAATCTCAGAGCTTTTCAATGGTTGTACACTCGCAACCACCTTCACATGATCAAATTTAACACAAAGGAGATAAATAGGTTTCTTTAGATGATTTCTCAAAAGGATGGGTTCTATCAAGATTTTCTCTTAGAAAATTTAGTCCCGACCTCTAACACTCCAACCATTTGCATGATAA